>VZRL01004797.1:259768-556996 GCA_013397895.1 Origma solitaria
GCCCTCTGCCTGCCCTAACTGCGGAGTTTTCCTGCCGCCTCCTCTGCTGGCCGGCCTGGGTGTGCTGACCCGGCCACTCCATCTCCTGGCTCTGGGCTCTCTGCTGTGCCCCGTCCATCTGTGCTCCACCTTGCTCCAGCCCGTCTGCCATCACGCGCAGCACAGATCCAACCTCGCGCCACAGCGCCATCTGCAGCTCCCCGGGAGTCATCGCACCTGCCCTGCTGGGCTGGGAGCCCAACAGCGCCCCTGCTGGCCGTGACCGTGACTGCACCGAACGGGAAAGTGCCTGGTAGCCCAGGGACATTTGCCACGGAGTCTTTTTTTTGTTTTGTTTACCTTTTTTACTTTGTTCACTGTTCTTTTTGTTACTGATTGTTTATCTCATTATAGATATTAGTAAAAAAACCCCTCTTATTCCTTTTCCCATACCTTTGCCTGAGAGCCCTTGATTCTAAAGTTATAATAATTCGGAGGGAAGGGGGTTCATATTCTCTGTTCTAAGGAAGGTTCCCACCTTCCTTAGCAGACACCTGTCTATCAAACGAAGACAGGCTGTAATGGTTTCCATTCGGCACTGTACCAGTGATTCATGGAATGTACCAAGTTTATAAAATCACAGCTTGAGTCAGATGAAATCTCTGGTGATTTCTTAGTCCAAACCCCTCAGCTCAAGCTACAACATCTTGTCCAGAATCATGCTCAGTTGGGTTTTGAATATCTCATAGGCTGGAAACTCTACAATCTCTCCAGGCAGAAGAGATTCTCTCTGTTCCAGTGTTCTGACTCTTCCTGCAGCAAAATGCTTTCCTTGTGCTGAGTGTTCTCTTCAAGGGTAAACAACCCCAGCTCTCAGCTTCTCCCTGCATGTCCCTGTGTGTACTCCCTTAGTCATCTTCGTGCCCTTTGCTCTGGTATATCCACATCTCCTCTGGTACTGGAGAGGACAGACCTGGACACAGAACTCCACATGTGGCAGGGAGCCAAGGGTCACCCACCTCAAACTGCTGGTGGTGTTCTTCCCAATACAGCCCTCTTTGCCTCAAGGGTGTGTTACTGCCTCATGTTCAATTGTTTTAGTCCACCAGGCCCTCAACATCTTTTCTGCAAAACTGTTCCCCAGCCCCTGCTCTGTGCTGGTGCGTGGAGTTATTCTCCACTGGACCCTGCACATGCCTTCATTGGACTCTGTGGGCTTCTCCTTGGTCCATTTCTCCAGCCTGTCAAGATGCCTTCAAACAGCAGCACAGACATCTGGTGTTATCACCCACCCCTCACAGCTGCACGTGTCTTTCAGACTTGCTCTGGCGACACTCTGCCCTGTTGTCTAGGTCAGGAATAATAGAATTGGCCCCAGTGCTGACCCTTGGGTATCCTACCAGTGGCTGGCCTCCAGCCTGACTTCAAGCCACTATCACCACCTGCTGAGGCCAGCAGTTCAGCTTCTTTCCAGTCCATCTCCCTGTCCAACTGTCCTGTGATTTTTTTTCACCAGTTTGTTTACTCTTGACCACCTTTTAGACATTAGGATCTCCAGAAAAATCAGATTCTATTAAAATCTAGGAGGACCAAGGAACTAATCCTTACAGACTGTGAGATGAATACCTATGCATTGGCTGTGCTGAAACAAGATGGTTGGTCACAGTAATATAGTCAGTTTTGCTCCTCAGTTCTGTAGGAAATGGCACATCACACTGAACAGGGATGAAGAGCAATTACACCATTGAAGGGAGCCCACTGTGTTTCTGCCCTCAGAGGTTAATATCCCAATGTGACTAAAGGAGAAACTGAGCACGTTTGCTGAAAAACAACATGACCTTTAAGAGGAAAAGAAAAAAGTCTTCTTTTTCTTCTGCTATACAAAACAGAGAGCTTCTGCTTGAAATTGCAGTGAATCTGAGCCCTAAGCTAACATCTGGAGTCTTGCACATCTGTAGCTTAACTAAGACTCAGAGCATTTTTGTTAAGTAACTTTCAATATAAATGGTTTTGTAACACTGAAAAGAGAGACATAAAATTTTGCAGGACTAGCAATGGTAGGATGGAGACACCAAACTAAATTCTCAAAATGAATTCTCAAGGTTAGCCAAGTTCTTTAATTTTTACAAACACAGCACCTATTTAATACTTCGAAATACCTGAACACTGCATGCCTCATGACATTTCTAGTAAGAAAAAACATTTATAGCTCCCCTGCACCTATTTAAGAGCAGGAATAACAGATTTCCCATAAACAAAAAACATGGACACAAACTCCCAGAATCCAAGCCTTTCTGGTCTTACAGAGGGAGAGATACCTCTTCACATGTTTGGAAGCTCCACCTGCTCACATTTGCCGAAGTGTGTAGTTCTGCAGGAACACAGAAATTACTGTATTCTTCTCTCATTCCCTATATTTGCCATAAATGTTAATGCTATGCTCATCCAAGCCCCATCACACAGCTAAAGTTACCAGTAGAATGTATCAGTATCAAGAGAAGACAAAACTCTCCTAAATCTGGTTTATGATGGATCATTGTGCCCTTTCTTTCCCTTGACACATATAATCATTTCACCCATACTCCCTACCTTCAGTCAGAAAGCCAAACTCTTTGAATGCATCTCCACAAAATTCTTAAATCCTTTACTCTCTCAACAAAGACTTGGTCATGCTGTTTTTACTGTCACAATATGATATGTTCTAATAAATCTCTGATTTTGCTGTCGCTAGTGTCTCAGCAGTTGTTTTTTCGTCATGACTTCTCTTTGAAGATTATTAGTCACTGTCAAGGGTGACCTGCTAGCTCTATTGTTAGTGGTTAATAAATGATTTTTCTTTACATAATTTATACCAAAAATTAAACTCTAAAGGTTATGCTAGATGTTACAAATCCTAAAGACCAAGTCTAAAAGTGCAGGTATTAAAAAGGTGAGACGCATGAAGCAGCACAGCTATTCTTGGGCAAGCATTAATAATTAGATATTACTTTGGAGAAAGGGCAATGCTTCATCTGAAGATGAAGTATTATCTTCAATATCTCTTTGTGCAGTTGGTGGAACATTCCCACTGATTGTGCTTCTAATCTCAAAATAAGTTGGCAGGTTTGCCCTTTTCTGGCTGAAATATAGTCTCTTCTGGGAAACCTTTACCAACACATCCTGACAACTGTTATGTCCCATTAAAGGTTGTTCACTGATATTTGTAGTATCTTGAATACACACTGCATTATTACAGGTGAATTCTACATTTGCTTAGAGTAAAGATTAAGCTGAAAACAAAAGCCAAAAAGATTTCCAGGGAGCTGCCTTGTTTAGGAAGCAGACTCATTGTAGTGCTAGACTATTGCTGTATATTATAGAGCTGCTTCAGGAGCAGCAAAATCAGCTGGGGATGAAAAACAGGCAGTTGTCAGACTCCAGGAGAAAAGTGGTCATTTATGATCTCTTGCTCTCTAAGAACAAGAGGGTTCCGCTGACCCTTTTGATAGAAAAGGCAAAAAACCCAGTAGGACTGACCACTACATCAGAGTGATATTAAAAATCACTCTCAAATACTATTTTTCTTTCCCCCAGACAGCAGCAGGAGATTCCTCTTTATGTGGCAGAAGTTTTTTTTTGTTTTGGTCTAGTTTTATTTGGTTAAAAAAAAACCCAAAAAACCTGGCTATCACATGAGAAAATACAAAATTTCATTGCTTTTATGAAGAAGGAACATGCACATTAGTCTCATTTAATGGTTGGAAAGATTTACCTTGGCTTCAATCAAGTAATTAAAAAAAAAGAAATGTGCTTGCTTGCAATAATGAAGAAACTGTACCAGAAACTAATGCACTCATTAAATTATCCCTTTAGGGCTGGCAAAACAGTTCACACTCCATTTTTGTCAAAAATCTACCCTAGAACATCTGATGTCAACACAATTTGGCTTTTATGTTTCTGACAATTTAAGGCACCCATTCGTGTTTACCACAGTAACAAAGGGCTGCAACAGTTAGGCTTAAAAATAAAAAAAAGCAGCAGCTTCAAATTCTTTTGAGAACGAGAAGTTATGGTTTAGCAAAATATTTCCACTAGATCAATTATAATATTATATAGTGTTATAATATTGGTTAACAGACAACATACTGATAATATCCAACTGTCACAATTCAGAAAAAGAGATAAAATAAGAACATATCATATTTTCTTGTGCTACTTTTAAACTTCTGCACAAGTACCAGGAAAGTAAAAAAATAATTTTTTCAAGTTATTAAAAATGTCCATGAAAACAACTCTGCTAACATCTGTCAGACATTCCTGGGCTAAAAGGCAAGGGTCACTGAAAGGTAATTGTATATAAAGTACTATAGTATGTAATTATTCAATCCCTTTTATATTAATAACCACATTTAATCATTAGGGATGATTTTGTCAAACATGTTTTGGCTAATTACAAACTCAATAGACATATTCTGAAGACAGTGTTTGCACGAAAGGAAAGTTATTTGCCCTTGTATGCAGTTTCATATATGGATTTAGAAACAGCACCAACCCATCTCTAGTCAGTCATATTCAGAAAACCTCATCCCATCTATTTCTCTCTGTGAGCCAGCACATCCTGCTGAGGTGTGTATCCTGTGCTCCTGCAGCTCTCCAGCAGAAAAAAACCCTGTGTGCTCAGGAATTCAGCACGAAAAACAGAACAGTGGGCATTTTCACCTTGTGATTGTCTTAAAGTTAAGTGCTATGCACTCAACTGCAAAATATAAAATCCCATTCGCTTACTTGTTTTGTGAAAAAGCACCCCAACCTGACACAAGTTTAGCTTGTTTGCTTGCCCATCACAAAGTTGTATTTTCCAATATTTATTGCAAAAGACACAGCCTTTATTAATACTAGTGATCCAGCCACAGCCTATGAAAATCAGCCAAAAAATTTATTCCTAAGACTGTAGAATTAAACACATGCATAGAGCGTAGCCAGATTTTAAACAAGGACTGGAACTTGTGACCTACAAGTATAAACTTATAATAGTGACATTTGTAAATTAATCTTTAATTTAATGACATGAGGTTGAAGACATTGTTAACCTCAGCTGAAAAAGTATTTTCTTTACATTTTGCAAGTCGTTTTTAAACCTCCTTATTTCTTTGTATGTCCCTTGCATACAAAATCTGTACTTACTAAATGAACAGGCAGAAAAACCATAGATATTCACTGATACATGTGGTTTATCTTTATGTGAGACTTCAAGGAAATGCAGTTTATTGTGTGGGATCTGCTGTGTGTCCTGAGTATTCCCTCAACAACAAAGACATGTAAGAAGTCACTTGTGTCATGTCTCTGAGAATATAAGAACAATTTCGCAACTAAAACATATTCAACAAAACAATTTAAATTCGATGTTGTCTACTTTATGAAGTAAATTGAACCAGACACACCTACACGAGTGATTTCTAGCTCTATGACTATTTTAAAAAATAAGAATGGCTTGGTTTTGAAGAGAATGGATTTCTGACTTAATGGAAAGATGTTCAGCCTTTGGTTTCCTTTCATTTTGTTTACTGGGGTGGAAAAAAGAAAGGTGGGGAAGAAAGTATGAATAATTATGTTTCTTACGAGAAATAAGGAAAATAAATTTCAGAACTTAAAAACCCAAGAAAAACTTTAAAAAAGTAGATCTTCCATTTTATGTGTGTCAGACGGCTGAAATTGATGAAAAGTTGATTGGTACTAGACTTAAAGACAAAAATAACATGCACAGTCAACACTGAGCTTTAGTTCACAGAAGTAAGAAGAAGCAGAAAGTGTTCTAGGACTATAATTACAGAATAAAATGTAGGTGCTTACGTTGCAAATTGTGAGTCAGTCTACAATCTAATAAAATATTTCTCACTTTTCCCAAAAAAATGTTTTGCAGTAGCAATATGTACAAGGCAATTGAGCCTACGAGAGACAGGCCTACAGAGTGGGTATGACTATGCATCTCTAAAAGCTTATGAATTGAGAAGATGTTTTAAAGGATTTTCTAGGCAGCTGGAATTTGGGAATCTGGTTTTGACAGCTTGATAGGGAAATTGAGAGAGATTGGGTGTAAAAGGCACTGTGCAAGAGGGCAGGAGAAAGAGGGAGACAGGATGGGGGGGAGAGAGCAAGAAGAGGGAGCAAGAGCAAGTGGGAAAGAGCAAGAGGGAGAGCAAGGAGGTGCACAGGAGCAGCAAGAGCAATGGCAGGAGTAACAGCGAGGGCAAGTGCAAGCAAGAAAGCACATGAGAGCACGCAGGAGAAGGAGACCTTGTCTGAAATGTTCAGTAATGTCAGCTATTAATAACAGATGTAAGAAACCAGCTTGTCTCCAGTGAACTGTGTTTTGACCCACTTATTACAGAAGTCAAACATGACCTAACACAGTCGGGCTCGGAGCACTGAAGTTCAGCTACTAAAACTGTGTTTAAAAGGAGTATCAATTAATTGGATGAAAATCAACTAAAAAAAGAATCAGCAGAACCCAGGAGGGGCAAGTCTGATACAGGGTAAGGGTTTCTGATGCTGGTGATTCACACTGGCACAGTTTGTATCGTTTCTCTGCCTCCTTTGCAAAGCACAGTGCGCAACCGTGTGTTGATTAAATGACACCATGGACTTATACAGAGACTAAACTGTTGCCCTGAAGCATTCCCACTAATCATTCCTTTTGTATTTGAGGCCAAATTCACACTATACTCTGTGAAAAAGGAGGGATGCATGTATCGCCCATGGAGCCTTAGACTATTAGGTGGATGTGAAAAGGTGTCCTCTAGTCTGTCTCCCACTGTCACCCCACAGACTCTGGTGAAAATGGAGTTCTGGGACAGCTTCTGAGAGAACACAAGTAGCTCAGATTAGTATTTCCCACACAGGAGGGAAATGTCTCATATTACATCCAGAATGAAAGAAATATAAGGTGGGAAAGGAGTAGGAGTGGCTCTAGAAACACAGTTGGAAATCAGCTAGCTCCAGTCCTTGCAAGAAGCAGTCTGGGCTTTGGTTTCACTGTGGGTGAGTTTCTGTACACTGTTACATACTTCTCTGTCTATGACTTGCAGGTTTGTAAGCTTGATGTCTTGTGGAGCATGTCTGTGACCTGAAAGTACACCCTGCCTGTCCCATGTGATGTCAGGAGTCCCACTACTGACGGACAGATTACTGTCTTTAATTTTTTTTAAAAATCATTTTAGCTTCCTTTCTAAAAGTAAGAACTGAAAATATCAGTAATTACTAACCCAAATGCTGACCAAGGTTAATGTTTCCTCACTTGTAGCTGTGTTGTGGAGTTTAACAAGAAGAGCCCAACCCACACTGAACAGTCTGCTTGCCTAGCATCCTTCCAGGAGCCTGTTCCCCAAACATCCGTCAGCCTTCTGGAAGCAGTAAAATGCTTCTGCTGAAGGCACGGAATAATTCTGAGAGAGCTAAAAAAGACTTTTCATAGCTCCAGGATTAATGAGCTAGGTAGCTTGTCACTATTTGCTCATTATAAAGCAAGCTCAGAACAGTAATGGCTAAAAGGCATTAACTTCTGGCAGCAGCTCGGTGACATATGGGAAGAACTGGTGGCCTCAGCTCACTTCTCAGAGCATGTAACATTCCTCATTTGTCAAACCCAGCAGAAAGACCACAGTTTGAATGCAGACTGAGAGCTGCTCTCTCCATCCCAACTATCATTTCTCATGGAATTTGGAAACTACCAGAGGAGCTGCTGTGGCTGCTGGGGTCTGTCTTCCCTGAGTTGCACACATCAGTTTCAAATTTGGCATCTGCTGTGGATCCTGACTTCAGGGCAAAGGGATTATTAAAATAAAGCAAAACACCCAAATCACTGTATTTCTTTAACAGCCACAGAAACATGTTCAAATGCACTTGCTGCTCAATCACACTTTTTATCTTAAATCATGGCTCTTCAGTGCTCTCTCTCTCCTATTTTGAAGAGAATAAAATGTTACAGCACTATTCTTCATCTAACTGTACCTGCAAACAAGTTGGAATTTACAGAACTTGAGATTTAGCAGGAAGTGCTAACACACAATAGCCTTGAATTACTTCCAAAAAAACCCATGCCAGCAACTGGTTAAGTTTATAATTAGTTTGGGGGTTTTTTCAGTCATAGAAATATGCATTAAAATCACAGTATTTTGAACAGAAAACTTCGAGTTTGATCAATGGCTGGATCCACCCAGTGGTGAAGTAGAATTGTCCCCTCAGAGCGAGCAGGAACATTGTCAGACCTGTGGCAGCCTGTGAGTTGAAAGGTGCAAAACATAGAGAGACAGAGAGGAAAACCCACACTAGAAATGCTGACAAGCTTTTGAGTATGTCAATTTTTCTTCCAGTAAGTACTGAGACAACCAAGGTCGTGAGGATCTTCTTGGCAAAAGCTGCTACCATGTTTCATATTATTTAGGTAGCAGTGGTTGAATCCAGAATCCAAATTACAAAGCAGTCCTTGTGCAATTCCCATTTACACACGAAAGTCAACCCCATGTGTTATCTCTCTATTTGGAACAGACAAATCAGAAGTTTCATGGCGACATACTGCAAGAAACTAGTCTGGCCATCAGCTTCAACTAGTTTCACACTGGGTTTAAAACAGCATTAAGTTGTCCTGCCATATACTATACCCTGATGTTGTTTACATGTCTCCATTTATCCCAAGTAGGAATAAAATCTAAACCCCTAAACCCAAACAACTTAACCCAGCCACTTTGCCTTAGGGTGTGCAGTTGCTTTTCCTCAACACTTCTTCTCTAAATAGCTACACCGCTTTGAGAATCAAAACAGCCAGTGACAGAAATTGCCACAACATTTTGGTCATGTTGTTTCTGTTGAGCTCAAGTCAAGAGCTCATGAACAAAAATACATGGTTTTCTTTGCTTTTTTCTTTCACTATGAAATACTTAGTATGAAAAGCATGTTTTACTTCTATTGCTGCTCCTTAACACCAAATCTTTTAACCACGGAGTAATTCACTGCTGCCTACACTATGACAGATAGCAAGCCTGACATGCACAGCTTTGTTTCTGTGTGGTTTAATACATGGCAACTGAAGTTCCTGTACTCAGTCCAAGTAGTGCAGTGTGAAATGAGGACAACTATTTTTCTACAAATTCAGAACTCATTGCTGAAACTTTAGGACCATGTTATTGTTCAAGTATCAGAGAAGATGTTTAGACATAATGTGCTTTTACCAGAAAAACCGTAGGTTCCTACAACTTTATGTCATAAGAAGAGGTCAGCTGTATTTTAAAAGCAGAGATGCAAAAAAACTAGAAGACAAAGCAGTGGACAAGCTTTAAGCCAAGGACTTAAAGCTGAAGTTTCTATTTCATTCTGTTGACTGCAATAAATTCTGAGCAAAGGAAGTCAGTAGATCCAGAGCATCTAGACAGGGCAAAGCACTAGCTTAAATGGCACGCTGAAAATATGGGCTTCCAGAGAAGTCTGAGATAGGATGAGCAGCCTCAAAGGACAACTGCTGGATTTTCAACGACAGAAACAGACCTCAGTGCTGCCTCAGAAACTGGAAAGGCAAGAGCAACACCACATTTAATTAAAAGCTATTTGGAAAATCCTGCTGATAACCACAAATATTGTGCTGATTTGATAGGACGGGTCACAGTCCTTTCAGCTTAAGACCATGACATGAGCTGCAGATATTCACAGGCACGATTACAGAAATATGAGTTTGCTGTTAAAAAAGCAACATGCAACCCATGCTTAAAGCTGTTCTATAAAGTAACTACTCTTAAAAGAGGCAAGCATGACAGCTCACTTAAACCACAAAGTACTCATAAATGCCTCCCCCGTACAATGATGAGAATATGATTATACCCTTTGCTATGTTTTGAAGAGAACTTATTTGTCTTTTTAATTTATGACAAAGGTTTTCTCAGTTTCAGGTAAACTATAAGCTGTAAAAATAAAAATCTAAAAACTCTGTGTGACTTGAAGGCCTCCCCCCAGGAGGGAAATGAGGAATAATTTCTCACTAGTAGATCATGCTCAGTGTCTTGATAGCTTTCTGGGGAAGTATTTTCAAATACGAGTTTCATTACCCAACTGCAAGAAGAAGGTAATCCTAACAAAGATTGTACTTATGCAAGAGCTTTGAAACTTCTGTGTATGCCTAGGTATAAATGTAAGCATCCTGATATTTTAGAGCAGTGCCTCTCCATCTCTTCCCAAAAATGTCAAAAACTTTCACTGAGTTTTGAAATTCTCTTTCCTCTGGAGAAAGACCAAAATCCCAGCAAGACCTGTTAGAATATCACACACCAGGACTCACACTGTCCCCACAACTGCTACAGCAGATAACTAAGTCAGATGGAGGAGGGGCACCAACTTCTGAGCACAGGAGAGTAATGAAAAAGTTAATTTCTACATTGGCAAAATGCAACAAAATGCGACCATTCTGCCAAATTATTTGGAATTGTAGAAACATCATTATTTCAGCAACTGTCATTTAATCTCACACAGCTCCAGCTGATGCTTTATTCTAACATTTTTTGAAGAGGGTTGCCAACAGTGGTTGATACAAAACCTTAAAGTTCTCCAATTTTAGGTGATTATAATCTGTAATCAAAAATAAATGAGCAGTTAAAACTGATAATTACTTTGAAGCTAATAAAAGCCTTAACAATGACAGTAAGAGATGTCCAAAAATTTTTGGCAAGGAAAACAAAAGAGAAAAATAAACTATTTATTTCCTGTTAACTGCTTGATTTTGTTTACTCATAGCTTTAGGCTTGGTGTCCCTAAATTGGGTCTGTGCCCATCAGATCTAGAACCTTGTTTTTAAATGAGATCTGGGACCCCAGATACATAACACAGATTCAAACAACAGTGCATACATAACACTTCAATTCATGAGAAAAACTGTCAGTGAGTCACTGAGGGTGCTCATGCCAAAAACCAACTCAGGCAACAGTTAAAACCCCACAGGGTTTCATAAAATCCAACAGGATCCAACTTTGATTCCCAATTACTGAACTAATCTCAGGCCTGATTATATCATTGTTCAGTGCTTCATATTTATTGCTAAAATTTAGTAAAACTTCCCTTTGCCCTCAATATACTGCTGTATTCAAGCACTGTAGCTGTTTCCTTTAGAGTACAATACTAAAAGACATTATTATACCTTTGGGGCATAAATCTCTAATGGAGAAACCTATTAAAATTAAACAAAAGCCTGTAAGGGCAGCATGAAGTAGACTATTACATTTTTAGACAAATCAAGGAGTTAGTGTTAAGACAGCAGACCTGCTCTTCCCAGTCTAGTGAGAAGAACATTATTAGCTCATACTCTCAGTTTTAAAGTATCCTGTGAGACGTTCTACATCTAAAGATGAACAATTATCAAAAGGGATTCATTTGCAACTTGAAATGGTCTCATTCTCTCCACATTTCTCAGAACGCTTTCTAAAACACTATTATTAAAAGAAATAAGGGTATTTTAGTGATTGAAATTAGTAGCCTATAAAATAATTTAAGTTTTGTTATAAAAAAATCCTAGAATAACAAAAATTGTTTGAACTCTTTGGGAAATACTCTCTTTCTACAGTGAATCTTAAAATAATTAAACTAAATTTATTACACTGTAATTCTGTAGATGTTTATTTTTATCCATGAATCAATGTGTTACAGGTCTTAATTGTGATCCCTCCACTAAAGCAAGTGCTAGAATTGATTTACAGGATATTGAGGGACAACATCTTTCCCTCTCACCTGCCCTCAGATTTTCTATGGGTAAAGTCCTAGTTATGACTATATAGGAGAATGTGATATGCAGCCAAATCATATTCCAGTCAATACATATCCTGTGATCTTCCAATAAGCATCACACACGGGACAGGGCAACATTTGTTATTGAGTAGTTTAGCTAGAACACATAGTTTTATTTTAGTAAGAACACATTTAGTCACAAGGCCAAAAAGTATTTTTTATTTAATTAAAAAAAAGCTCAGGACTAAAATGAAATTCACAAAACAGGGATGCTATTCGTCATCATGTACTCTATAGTCAAGATTCAATTTCCAACAGAAAATTCCCATTTGCTCAAGTTACTCATAAAGCATTCAAAAACAAGCACCGAGTATGACTCCTCATCCTGGGAGCAAATGTTTTTTTCCTGAAATGTGCCATCTACTTCTAAACCAATCAAGTTTCAAGAGATATTCACCCCCCATATTTACAAAGGGAAGGAATAGGGAAAAAAAAACCAAACCAGCCAATCAGCCAGTCTCTCTATCTCTCCTCTTGGGCCTCCTATTTTCTTACACAAAGACACCTAGTCACTGAGAAAACTAGAGCCCATGCTCAAGCACCCTAAATTTTTCCCATAACTCCAGAGGGAAATCCGCGGTAATAAGTTCAGTTGGAAGGCCCTGTCCACTTCTCATCAAAGCTGAGCATTTTTGCCAAATAGGTATGGGATGCTATTGAGGATTTTACTGAAACCTAAAAGTGTTGTGAATGCCTTGATACAGGCACTTCATATTTTGGGTTTGCTCTATCATTCAAGATAGAGAGGAGCACTCAGAAAATTACACGTGTTAATCAAAGCCATCATACTTTTATTTTACTCCTGACTTCAATTTGAAACCCTGCATAAAAATGTATTATAAACATGAAACCTAAATCAATGCTTCCTGCCAAACACACAAAAACGAGCTCAGTGGCAAGTATTTCCAGCTGCACTGCAGTTTTGCCAAAATTTATCCATCCTGAGAGCTTACCATACCACAAACAGCTTTAGTCGAAGCACTTAATTCACAGAAAGTCTTTAAAACATGTTGCCTTGATGCTTTTTGCTTCCTCTTTTCTCCCACTGTTTCTCCTGTTCCCACCAGGCCCCAGAGTCAGCCCTGCCTTTGGGTATGTCATGGATTTGGTTGTGAGCCACTGCTGTCACATCACTACCTTGGTTTTCAACCACAGCAAACTTACAAGAGGCAGCACATTAGAAATGAAAATGTATAAGTCTAAGAAATTATAGTTTAAGTTGCTATTCATCAACGTAATTGGATGTTAATAATAGGGTGTACAGTGCTGGCATGCATATCAGGTACACATACTATACATTTATTAAGTATAATTCATTCCACTGAAGTTCTGATAAGGGCTGCTTAATTCAGGTTTTAATAAAATGTCAGAGGAGCCAAAAACCCAAGTAAAGACTCTTTGTCACAGGTGAAATCTTGTGAATAAGTCAGACAGAGTTTTTTTAGTGCTAGCTGTGATTTTACTTGGCTTTGTCTCTGCCATCATACATTCTCTTCCCTATCTGCATTTATTTTCCTTGCAGCTTGCGACTGCAAAATGAATGGAACTAAAAGTTATGTTCTGACTGCTTGTTCCCATGATGGTTTTTCATTGCATGATTACCTTTAATGGATATATAATATATACTTTAAGACAAATGGCGGGGGAAAAGGTAATCTGGAGATTTTCAAGTATGCTTTTGAGATATTTTTGATGTATATACAGTGTGAGCTTTTTTGTTGCATATGAACAAGAACATACACACTTTCAAGCCATTATGCAAAATGCCATGATCATGTTGAGCACTCACTCATTTGACAGAAAGTTCTGCGGTTGGCACAACATTAAAAAAGTAAGAGAAACTATGCTCTTAAAAAGGAAGTAAATTTATTGATCACAAAATTACTGCATACAATCCCCTGGAGAATATCATTCCAACCTTCTTCTTTAGCTCATGCTATGCAGAAAATAGAGCTAGATATGATAAAAAGCAGAAGTAAGTACCAAGAAACACCCAAAATATAGCAATCTTTACATCACCTGCTTTGAAGGACAAGTTTTGCATCTTTGGTGGTAAAGCTCAGATGATATTCTGAATATCTTCACAAAAAGCCTGGTTTCTAACACTAATTTATTTCATGAAATTGGAGACTTGCCTTCTGAAAGAGCAAATTCATAATACTTCCTTCTCAGTGATGCCGTGGTAGTTTTTGCCTTTTTTTTAAAATACCTTTTATAGATTCTCTGAATTCTTAACACATATACTTGTAGCTTCTGTAGCCTGTTACTGTAACTTCATTCCAGTATTTTTCTGGGTAGAAAGACTAAACCTTCTGAAAGCCTCCCAACTGAGGGCCTGAAACCCTTGTGCTATTGTGGTTCTCCATAGAAACCAAGGTTGAAGACCAGCTCTTCAAGATGTATTTTTGTAAAGAGGGTTCCAGCCTCATCCAAAGGGGGAGAATCTAGAAGGTACCAGAACTAGGGGATTACTTCACCTATTAAGCTTCTTATTGGGGAATCTGTGTCAGATATGCTAATCTGTAAAGTCTATAAAACTTGCATATGCATCGCGCATGGTGTGTGCATCTTTGGTGTTTTCCACCTTAATGAATTGTGCACCTAAGGATCCTTATAAAGGATCCTTATAACCTATATCCTTATAACCCCTTTTTATCCCCTTTACTGTGTCTGGCTCATAATTCCATGACCAGACAAAAAGGCATTAATTTCTCATGTGGCATGACCAGCCACCAAAGTGGTTGCTTAGATGCAGCAATACACACTAAAATAATCAAAAATCCCCAAAGTAAGTATATCTATTCCTGTAAAAAAGACAGTACCTATCTGAAACATCCCCCAAGAAAATCCCTTTTATATAACTACACTCTCAGACTTCATTTTGCTCTGAGAAGAATATACCCCCTGTACAACCAAGAGGAGGATTACACAGCAGGGCACCCGTTTGAAGAACTACATAAGATTTTGAAAGAAACAGCAAAACACTGTGTGAGAACTGCAGTAAAAGCCTCTGGTCCCACCCTGAGTTTTTTGTGTCTTAATCTGAACAACCATTCCAAACCAGAATAAAATCATACAGACAAAAATGTCTACTTGCCAGTGAGGGAACAAAAAACAATTCCTCCATTTCCCGGTCTTTCAATCCTGAGTGATAAATCACAGCTCTACAGGGCATTTAAAATCATAACTTTATCCTTTCCATATAGACAACCACTTCATCTCCTTTCCCAACAACTCTGTACTCTACAGGTATAAAACACTACTCTCAATCAATCTCACTGCCTTCCTAGTGGAAGCCCTAAAGATTGTTCCCAACATGTTTTGGGTTTTGGTGCTTGCTATCTTTCCCGATTTGACAAGCAGACTGTGCACCTGATAGCTGGTATGCTGTTTCCAAAGTAGTTTAAGTGGGTCATATTTAAAAGTGATCAGCTGTAACTTCACAGCTTATCTGTGTCATTGTCCTTAAATCATCAGGAGCTCAACAGAGCTTCCACTAGAAACCTGACACAGGACATCCAACATGGAAGATCACATTTTTGCTGTGGTAAAAAACACATGGAGCAAATTCTCTTGCATCTTATTTGCAGAAAACATTGAAATTTAATACCATAGTTTTTATAATAATCAGAAGATGGATTTATCAAAAACTTTTTACATTGCAAACACTACTGGCATAAAGTACCCCTGATTTTTTTGGTCATTTTGATCATTTATATTTAAAAAGTTAGATTTCTATCCTACTTTATTAAAATCAGATCATTACATAAATACACACTGTTGCATGAATAATTTCTGCGTGTTAGCATTTGTAAGTCATGTCATTGTATTCACAGGGATGTAAGGCTACAAGGTCTGCATTTTGGCATGTAATTTATCTTGGGGAGAACTGATACAAAAGCTGATGAAAAATTATGCCCATTTTGCAATCATAGAAGTTGTAAACACACACTGAGCAATCCTAGCAGGAGTTTAACAGAGACAAGGAACAATCCAAGGAGCATGAAGAATGGCATCTTGGTAACTCTATGTGGCATCTTTATAATTAAGCACCACACTTACTAAAAGTCTAAACCATCAATTAAAAATTAATGACCCTCCTGTAAAAAAGCAAGAGGGGATCTGACAGTCTTGGGGAATGTGTGCTTTTCCATCAATATGCATTCTGACAGCTGTTGCACTGTAGTTAACTGCCATGATATTCAAGGAACAAAGTGATTCTTCAAATGGCCATGGCACAACTGATAGCAATGTGGCACCAATCATCTGCTATATCACTTTTCCCTGAAGACACTACCCATTTTTTGTACTCTATATCCTTTTAAAGTGACTCTGAAAACTGTTTGTACAGCCTGTAACATCTCTACAATTGCTATCATGCAGACATTAGATTTTTTCCCCCCTTCTGGTAATCCTACAGTTTGCAGATCTGGAAAATCCTGCTGACTCTCAGCACTACATGTAGAGTTTTAGATTTGGCTCCAAAACCAACACTTAAACTTTTTCCAGCTCTTTCTGTGTGTCACGGGCTTCTGTAATCAATCATATGTTTCATGTAGCAGAGAAATAAAAATAATCAGAAAGTCTTTAAGGCTCTAATCAACACAACTAATTAGTTTCAGGACCTGAATCTGACGCAGAAACAAAACATCAGTGTAGCAGGTGCTAGGAAAACTGGGGGTTTTTTTTGTTGTTGGTTTCCTTTGGGGGTTTTTTCTGTTTTCTTTCTTTTTTAATAATTAAGTTGCTAAAGAACATTAAACAAACAAACAAAATACACATAATGCATGGGAGCAGCAGTCAGAAACAGGCTGTATGCCAGGCAATCCGATGGCACCGTGGCACTGCATCTTAGGTAGAAAAGAATTTAGTGTTGAGAATACACCTAGAATCTGGAATATCCTGTTGGGAAAAAATGCACTGGGCTGGAGACATGCTAGGCCTGTCATCCCATGATCAATCTTCCTTCATCCAGGAAGACCAAAGAAAACCCCAAACCAACCAACCAACCAACCAGAGGCAGATGTGAGGACTTGTTTCCAAGTCTCCTGTTTAAAAAGAGTGCAGATGTGTAGGTACTCCTTGAAAGTAAACCCAGTGGAGCTGCAGGATGCTCCTGGGCTCTTGGTATCCCAGCAGGGTTGGGACAACCCAGC
Source organism: Origma solitaria (assembly GCA_013397895.1). Classification (NCBI taxonomy): domain Eukaryota; kingdom Metazoa; phylum Chordata; class Aves; order Passeriformes; family Acanthizidae; genus Origma; species Origma solitaria. The sequence continues at coordinate 276,700 of VZRL01004797.1, forward strand.
CCTGCCCAAGAGCTTGGCTGTTCTCTGCTGCATGGCCTGCGGGGGTGAGGACAGGGCAGCCACAAAGCCATAAAGCCAAGTTAAGGGAATTGCCTGCCCATTTAAGCCAAATGTACTTTACCAAATACAGTCTCCTGGCTCTCAGCGGTCTACCTTTAAGCAAAAATCTCAAGGACTGGAAAATCAGCTATTACAAGTGTCAAAAAGGAGCTTGTTATCAGCCAAGGAGAGACACAGAACTAGGTAAACACAAACATGACACCTCCAGTTCCCTATGGCCAGACGAAAAGAATATTTTAAGGACTGTGGTTACTTCAAGTAGTATTTTGTCCCGTTGTGCTTAGCAAATCAAATGTAGAGTTCTGGTGCGTCTTTAATATTTCACTGCCTGTACAGATTAACTGCTTTAAGTTTTCAGAAAAACCTGATGAGAAGACAGGAGAAAGCTATTGCAGAAAAAATACCTGGAGCTCAATAAAACTACATTAAACTCAATAAATTTGTTAAGGTTCAACCAGACCAGAGTTTAGCAGACCGATGAGGAAAACAAATGTGATTCTATCTCTCTAGGTCAGTTTAGCAATGCTCACTTTATCAGCACAATTTTTTTTAAAATAATACTTTGGTCCAGACCAGAGTGATTCTGAATCTGGCTCACATGCTTCACAGAAGCCACTGAAATTTTGGAACTATTTGTCACATGCCTAAATATTACCCACAGTTACCTGTGTTAGGACTTCTCATACAACCAATTTACAGGTTCAGTGCTCCTTTCTCAAATTTCCGCTGTGTGCCAGCAAAAACCTCAGGGAGATATATTCCCTGACAGAACCCATCTCCCCAGCGTACAGCAGGCCTATCTAGCACAAAAAAAGAGCCTCTGCTCTCTGACCTGTAGGTCAGATGAAATGGGAAAAGTGCTCATACTCTGGAAAAGACAAACGTGGTGCAGTGTTTTAAACTTAGTGTTTTAGAGGTGCACCTGTGACAGCTGTCACGCAAATAATCCTACGAAAAGAGTTTTATATTCAGAATTGCTACCAAGAGGGAGCTTAAACTGCCAGGGACACACAGTATGTTGTATTTGAAGAATTTTGTGTTTCATTGTTTTGGGAAACTTATAGCCCAGAGGGCCATTAGCTGCAGCCAACTAAAGTATATTAGATGCTACTAAACATCCCTACAGGCTTAATTGCAAAATGCCATCAATCCTCTTCTGTGGGGAGTGCTCTTCTGTGGAGAAAATGGCACTTCTATTTTGAATCTCTTGTCCACTTTAAAAATTCCCTCCCTCTGTCTTAGTTTTTCCCCCCTCTTGCTCCTTAGGACTTGGTTTGATAGACAAGTTTTTCAACTCCTAGCACCCTCTACGTTATAGTTTATTTGAAGGCAGACTACTCTGGTGAACAAATATTCTAATTATGTCTTCATTCTGCATTGTTCCCTTAATGGTTGTCTTCTCAGAAGCTGGATCTTTGGGTCACAATAGGCTACAAGCCCAGAAAAAAATTAGGTTTTCTAAATTATTCAGCAGAGTGCTAATTTGATTAAACCAGTACTCTCTGGATCCCTTAGCATGAGGGTTACTGATCAAAACTTTGATTGCTATCCAAACATGCCTTTTAAACAAAAAATTTACATTGGAAACCAAGTGGGTGAGTCTGCTTTCCTGTTATAACGATGTTTTGTATAGAACTGAAATATACCGTTTATTTTATCTTTCTAAGGAACGTATTGAAAGGAGAACTGAACTGCGCAGGAAAGGGATGTGTAAAACAGATATTTTCTACCAAAAAAAAAAGTGGATCTCTGGTAAAGGCTGTGATTTCAATAGTCAGCAGACAAGTTGCCAAAATAGAACAAGGGAAGCAGATCACAGAATGGCTGGTTCACTTCTTCATCCCCATGCTCATCCCTTTTGTTGTGGTTCTGGAAACACGACAGCTGGAGGCACTCATATGACATTTTGGGTACCTTATTCTGTGGCTGGAAATCAGACACAATATACACAACCACAAAACCGTTCGAGGGATTTTAGATGACCCAAGCGTACCCATGTGTCAACATGGTTGATGCTCTTTGTTCTGCAACAACCAAGAGTAATATATGCAGGCAGGCTGTCACACACATACAATTTAAAATAAGTGAACAAAATATTTAGCTCAGTGTTAAAGTAACCACAGTTCAGAAGAGTCTTAGTTCGAACAGAATTATTTTGAGTCTTCTCAATTTACCCTGTAATTACTCATATTTTAAGATTACATCATCCCATTTAGACACAGTCTCCCATCTAATATCTCGGTTTTAAACCCTCGACATCAAGTCTGTCAATGCCCATGATAATTCACTATAAAAATACAGTGACATTTCAAAAATCTGAAAGCACTACTGTGTGTACACTATCTGTTATGCTGATAAAATAGACACTTTCATTCTGAAGCGCAGACATTTTGACATCTTTTAGTAGTACTAAAGAGTGATGCTAGGAAAAATTAATCTCCCTTATGATGTTGAAGGTAGGAATTTATCCTTCACTGAAAGATTCTTTGTCAAGTTCTTAAGAGATCAGATGTTACTATGGATAAAAGATCTTGACTGAGAAATAAAAGCAGTAAAATAAACAAGGAATCTAAACTTCTGGGATTTTTTAAGCAAAATACAACCTTACCAGCAGTTACAGAATTTATCCAGCTACAATATGTTTACATCAGATCGAACAAAAGTTATTAAGAGAAATATCATTATTTAATCAAACCAACTTCTAAACAAAGTCTGGAATGTGTCAAAGACCAGTGCGAAAGAACTGGTTCACACCTGTTTAAATGGAATCTTTTTTAATTCAGTATTTCCGTTTCTTTTTAGAACATGTCAGTGGCCCAAATGAAACACATGAGGAAGTTTTAGTCATCCTCTGTGGAACAGGAGACAGTCCATCACACTTGGTATTTTTACCCTTGTGGTAAGCGTTAGCAGAAAAAAGACTGAAACAACATCCTTATTCTCAGAGGAAACCTCTCCAGAATTTAAAAAAAAAAAAAAAAGTGGAAGAAAGAAACAGGGTAGAACTTTAGACTTACTGCATGTGCAATAACGATATCACACTGGAAAATATTGTGTTCTGTAGCAATTGGCCAGGGACGCTGCACCATTGCTTTGCCAGAAAGACAACACTACTGTGGAAGAATTTGGGGTAGAAGCAAGCTGTGCAGCAGATTTATTTTAACCTGATCTTTATCAGATGTAAAACATGGAGGTTTGCACCAAAATACTGCAGCTCCTCGGATTAAGTGTCTGATCAACCTATATTAACGAAAGCTCAGTGATTCAGAGCTGCATAAAACACCCACTAAGGATCAGTGCCCACAGCAAAACGAGAGGGATGAGGTACAAGAGGCACTCCCACAAAAGCTGAGAGAAGAAGTGGCACAGGTGCCTGGATTGGCCCAGCTTTAAGCACCTGAGATTCTCAGAAGCAAATATTTCAGGTTTGTTATGCAGATAAGAGAAACAATTCCAGGAAATTGTTCAAAATTTCAGAGATGTTGATTTACCCTCCCAAGATGCTTCTTTCTCTGCATTACCAGAGGAGAAGACTAAGGAGAATATGATCCTAAAACTTCTGCAGTAGGAAGTAAGATTAGCATGATCAGGATTTAGCTAAGAACAGAGTGTTCATATGGTTCAAATCTGTAAGAAAATATAAATTATAGTAGCAGCTAGTGAATTTTTTTTAAAACTTGAATGATCCATGCAGTCATGTTAAAATAACAATGAAGGAAGAAATTAATGTTTTTACTGACCATGGCATACAACAATAAAGAAAAATGAAAAATTATTAGAGGCCAAAACCAGCAGAGACTGGTAAATTTAAGAGTGAAAATTAAAACATGCACTCTTTCTCCATTGGGGAAAGAAACAATTCTGTGCTCTCCAAGCTCTAAATGACCAATTTAATGTTTGTAGTGCACCAAAAAGAACTAGGGAATAAAAATAATAAAGAGAGGAAAACAGAGAAACAGTAGAATGGGTATTTTTAAGAAATACACTTGAATGTGTTCATTTTTAATGTTAAAAGGTGTCAGTGATAGGCCTTTTCCCATATTAATCTACGAATATGAGAAAAAATGGAACCAAATACTTACAGAAAAAATAAGGGAAGCTAAGGTGTTAGAAGGGAAGCCTTGGCTTTATTTTAATTCATTAAAATATTATCACAGGGTAATATTGCCCTATAGATTCTGGCTGATGTAGCATTTAAATGCCTTCCAGATGAAGGCACTTAAAGCCTCATTCATAAAACTTAAGACTAGAATTTGACTAAAATTATGCATTTTAGTCATCAATTGATGCAACAGTAGTTTATGATATTTACATACCAATTTCAACGTTTCAACGTTGAAAGGTCTGCGTGAAGAGCGATTGCATAGTTCATCTCTGAGGAAATGTATTACTCCAGCATAAAAGGGAAAAAAGGACAAAAATAGATGAAAAAGCCCCATAATGCAGTATTTCTCACTCCTGAGCTCTGTCCAGCCTAGAACCTCATGCTGCTTTATAAAAATTTGTGATGAGAGGTACTAGAAACAGAACTTTTTTTTTTTTTGCTCAAGTCAAAGGATTCCCAGATCAGAAGCACAGTGTGTTGGCTCATGATTTTTGACAGCTTGTCAGTGGTGGCGGCAGAAGTCACTGTGTCGAGCTGCTTCCCCCATCCCTCCCCAGCATAGCACGACTGGATAATGCCGCAGTCCCTGCAGTGCAGCCGCTGCTGTGCCAACACATTTCCTAGCTGGGTGCTGTTAGCTTCAAACAGCATCCATTTCAACCAGGATGTGAACTCAGCAGACGAGGGCACACTGACAATCTGTTCTGCTCCTCGGCACTGAAACTCCACCAGTGATGGGCAGATGGCACTCACAAGAGCCACAGCTCCTCCTCGGGACTACGTCACCCATCAGATACCTTTTGGATTGCAGTGAAGTCTTGTGGACTAGAAACATTAGGCACCTGGATTGCCTAATGTTAAAATTGTTAAAAAGACAAAAATATTGCTGTGTGTGCGGATTAGTTTTCATTTATGTTCAAAATCTTTAAATAGTGAGAGGTGTGATGAAGTAGGAGCGAAAATGAATGTCTTTATGTCCTACAGATTGCTGGAAATATCCAGTGTTTGACAACATCCAGCCTGTAATGTACCTGTGAAATAAACATTTCTTCGAATACTCCAAGCATATTAGCAGCTTCAAGTCATTCCCCTAACTTCTGCAGCTTAATGTAAAAAACACATTTCTGAAGGAAACCTGAAAGCAATGGCTGGGTTGAACAACAGAAGATGCATTTTCTCCCTGCTCAGTCGTACTTGGCTTTAGCTGGAGATTCACAGCGCTTGTGCAACGTGGTGTGGGAAAAGGTCGCAGCAGGTACAGCTCTCAGGGCTCCTGTGTGACAGGACTACTTAGCTTTGATTAGTGAAGGATACATATTGGCCTACCAGGATCACCTTGGGTTTTATTCAATGAGTTATATGCTTGAGGTAAACAGGAAAGCTGATTTTGAGGGGCAAGTCAGTGATTGCAAATCTTTTTCCTACACAAAACCAAGATGATTTAATTGAACTCTGCCTGCTGCTGCACTATTTCCAGACATATTGAACATCAGTCTGGCTTTTTCAGACAATTATTTGCCCTTTGTTCCATTATGAACATCTCTCTGCATTTCCTTGCAGCCATATGGGCTCATGTAAAAATACCAAAGCCACCAACAACAGCTTTAGTTATAAATACTCCTAGGAGAAAGTAATCTAAGTTTCAGGATGAGCAGGTGTTAAAATTACATGCATCTGGGAAAAATCGGCATCATCTAACACCCTCTGATAAGGCTGGCATGCACATTAGCAAAAACTCACCACAGCTCCTTTGGCACATTTAATTTAATTTAACATTAGCAAAACTATGGAAGCTGAAGAAAAGGACAAAAACATCCATAAGCCTAAGAACAGCTTCCCCATGCCTCTTGAGATGCATATACTACCATTTTCCCCTCAAACGGTGATCTTTGATAAAGATATCCTTTTATGCTAATATAAAAAGTTATTAGTATTCAGCAGTGGAAGCTCTGGAGAGCTATTTCTAACAGTTTAAAAATAGAATTTAAAAATGTTCCTTTAAACATCACCAAGGGAAATTGCACAGTCAGGAGAGAAATTGCTTACAGTTATGCACAAACCCATGGTACTTAAGAGCAAATAAAGGCCTTCAGTCACAGAGCATCCATTTGTGTCCTTGGGAACACAGGGAAAGGAGAAAGAGAACTTGAAGCTAAGTGTGTGCAATGTCTTTTTGAGAGTGGGTTCGAAGGACTTTGTGCAAAACAACTATTCAGATAGTGTAAAAAGAGTCTAGAACTGTGGGCAAAGAATGAACAGCTGACAGCCAAAGGCCATGCTCTTTGGATGCCCAGGCAGGTCAGGAACCTCATCAGCTGTAGTCATTCAAAGAAGAAAATTATTTCCTGAACACATCTTTATCATCTAGACCATAGGAAGCTTCCAGGTAACTGAAGTGACCGTAGACCTCTCCTGAGTGTCTTTGTCTTCTCTGGGCACTCTTCATTCATCAGGGAGCAGTAAAGCATGAGGGTACAGGGACTCATGGCTCAGAGCTCACACCCAGTGATGAACATTGTCTAATAGACCACTTTTCTAGCACCCTGAAAAGTTTTAAAATGCCCTTTAAGATGCTATGAAGGTGAGAAGCAGAGCACACAGATCAAACCATGATGTGTTGGGTATTGTGGGAAGCCTCCTCCTAACTCTCCATCACAAAATCATGCGTATTTATAGACTACAATGAGTTAAGTACAGTAGCATTTCAAGAAAAAGGAGGATAATTCTTTATGAAATGCAGTTCAGGAAAATAGCATTTTGCCTGTATTTGCTAAGAATGCAGGACAACTGACACTTTCTATGTCCAAAGCAAAGAAAGACGAAAAATGTTGCTTACACTCCAAAACCAGGACTCAGTGGAAGCAGGCACTGAATCTGGATAACATGGGAGTTCCTTCCTCCCCAGCCCCTTGTTTTTATCCCCTACAGCCTTTAGTTCACTGTTTAATGGCATATTACAACAATGCATTTTTTTCTCAAAGCCATTTAAAAAGATTTATTATAGTTCCACACGACACCACGTGTTTATTTCTCTTCTGAAATTATGTTTTCTCTCTGCTAAGATGAGGGTAATAGCTGTTGAATACTGATTAGGGTTTTCCTTATTTGATTACTGTTAATTAGAGTCAAGCATGTAGTGCATCAGACAGGAGGACTGCAGATCATCGTGACACTTCAAACAGCCTATTTAACTTCAGCAGAGCCTGTTCAAAGTTTGGGGTCGGAATAAATCTTCAGCAGAGTTGTTTATGCATAGTTGTGTAACATTACACAGCATGGGGTACTGGACTATTTGGTTAATTAGTGTAAGAGCCTGTCAGTAGCAGCTCACCTCCAGGTTTACCATTGGAAATTGCAATTAGCATGAAACAGTTTTCTTTTTTGGTCCAATTTCTCCCACACAAATCACTCTCACAGATGTTTTGCCTAAGAAACCCAGGACTGTAGCCAGTCAGCATTCACTCACCCTCTTCCACTGGGGTCTCCATGGGACGTCTGCAGCAACATCAAAGGGCTTGGCTAATCCCAGCCCATCTTGGAAAAAGTCCAGGGTTTCCTGAGGCTTTAAGGCTGTGATTAAAGAATACACCTGTCTGCCCCCGTAATGAGGTCAGACCATCTTTGCCAACAGCAAACAGGCTGCTTTTCCCTGGGACACACCTCCTGGAGGGGCTGCCAGAAGAAGGTGTGAGCACGAGGCAGTCAAACAGGCATCCAGCACCCACCACTCTCCACAAAGTCACAGCTATTTCAGAACTGCCTTCCCTCCCCCAAATCCCCAGTCAGCTCCCTCTTCTTTGTATGACATAGACTGCAAATTACAATTGGTGTGATACTACTTTGCACACAAGGTGAAGTTGTTGATATTATATGGGTTGGCTAAAGGTAACATAACCCATACAGACGGTATTCTTGAAACAGAGACAACTTAAAATTTACTTAAACTCCAATATTAAAAGTAAACACCATCTTCTCCCCCAGATACTCATGGATATAGGCAATTCACAGTTTATCCATAACTGTACAGAAAGTCCACAATAAAGTTTCTACTTTCATTTATAATTAAGCAAAAATCTTTTTCTGCATTCTCAATACTAGACATTAATTTACCTTAGAGATTTATCACTTGAGCTCACCAAATTACAGGTGTTAAACAAGTAACCTGCTATCCTCATCACATCAGCCAACAATATATTAAAAGAGTGAAATTGGCTGGAAAGAAAAATAAATTATTTCAATCAAGAAAATAGTTTCTCACATACTACATGCTACTGACTGCATTAGTGGTCTCCTCTTTTACCTCATGTCAGACTCACTATCTGCTCAGGCCCATCTGCTTGTGCTAATTTCAGGGTCAAGCAATTAAGACATGAGAGTCTTCCCCATATATGTGCCAGAGTTATCCAGGAGAATAACTGGTGTTCATTAGTCACATATAAAACTAACTGCATTATAAGCTAGGCAGAGACAGGCCCATCAGATGGGACTGAAAATAACCCCCCTTTTTTTTTTTCAAAGGAATACCGCATTTATTATTTAAAAATGCCTAAAAAGAGATGGGATTAAAGGTAAAGACACACTCTGGAGAAAACAGTTTCAATTTCTTATATCTTTTGAATATATTTAAAACAGTTTCAGCCTGTTCAGAAACTGCAGGAAGTTCTTAATTTTTTAACCCCAAAAGTCAACAGGGTTTTATATTTGTGGTGCAGAATTACCTGAGACCCGTCTCCCTGACAAAGCTCTGGCACTTAACGATATTTCCAGTGCTCTGGCAAAAGTTGTCACTGTCCCTGACACTGTGTCCCAGAGGGGAGCCAAAGGACCTGTTCTGGACATGAGCACAGGAGGCAGAATTCCTTGGAGCATTCAGGAAGCTGCCAATGCCTGGCTGGCAGCATGTTCATAACAGGGCTTCACCTACCTCTGTGTGGAAGAGATTATGGCATGCTCCTTATCCACACAGCCAAGGGAAGGCCTAGGAGTATTTAAGTGATGAAAAATGCTCTGCCTTTCTGGGGTCTTTCCAGGTTGTTAGCTAATGTATCTGTCGCAAGGCTCCATGTGCTGTTCTTAAACCTATGTCTGCAAGGGATTATAAAGTCAGGCAATTGTAATTTTTTTTAAAAGGGTGTCATGTTTTGCTAGGCTTTAGTATGTTACACTACACAGCCTTGGCTACTGTTCATAATAATTGTAGATTTTGATATATTAATATACTTAACTTTCTTGCTAGATAAATCCATGAAGCTTCTCCAGGTTAGTTTTCTTCACTATTTTCTTGACACTCTTAGGCCAGAACTCTCTTAAGAACTTATCAAAAACTCTCTTGTTTCTATCTTAAATTCAAACAATGATCCTGAAATCCTCACCTATGCAATGCCAAAGCAAAAGTAAAAATTCCTGTCACATTTTCTCCTTTTCCACAATTATTAAAAGACTCAAATGTGGGACTGAAGAAACTCCGTTCATTATTCTCACCTTTAGTAAATATTCTATGATTGTACTATACTATATCATCTTGTCAAGTGTATTGGTTCATTTTCCTTCTGTTTTTGTTAATTATCAGTTCATTAAAATGCCCTTGATTCTGCCACACCTGCAGTCACAGAGTGTTATTTGTGTTCCAGGAGACAGCTGAACCCCAATCCACTTTCAGACACCAAAGCAAGGGTGAGCAGAGCCAAACCAGTGCAGTGATTTGCCCTGCAGACTGGGAGACATTCTGAGTGTGAGAAAGAAGGGGATGTTTCTCATCATTTGCAGTAGGAGGGTGCTGGGGTGCATTGTCTGCCACCATCACCAGAACATGTAGCGTACGTTGCGTACATAGCTCTAAAACCAAAGGCGACTTCAAAGCCAATAGCCGAAATCAGAGACAATAAACTTTGTTCTATGTGTGTTTTGCTACAGTTTTTTTCCTAGGAATAATTACAATTACACTTTTATGGAAAACACAAGTGGTGCATTGTTCTAACAATGCAATAAAAAGTGGTTGTAAAATAGAGTGGACTTCCAACAAGCAAAGAAAATTCAAAGAGTACTATATTGGCCTGGTATATTACTTGAAGATATTAGATGTTCCAGTAATATCAGCATTTAATTTAGAATTAGGGAGAGAAGATCCCTCTTTCATCAAAGACCTACTTGTCTACACACCTCATACCTAATTTGCCATGAATTCAACTTTTCAATGCTTAAATCTCCAATTATGCTTTCTCTGCATTTACGACAAGCATTAGAAACATTACAGAATTCATTTTAGGGAATGTCTTCAACCATGTATTGTGACCGTCCTACAGTCACCACGGATGTATGAACTGTCAGCTTATTGTATTTCCAAAATAACTTTGGATGATCTTTTTTACTTCAGTCTTGGGAAACACCATGACCAGCAGGCTGAGGTCAAACATATATTTGGGGCAATTGTGGCATAAGTTTTTTCCACCTTATGATTAATGGCTAGCATGATGAGCCTTGCCCCGATCCAGCTAACTGATTTGTGCAGGCTTTCCTTACAGGTGCTAGAAAGAGGCAGAAGAGCAGGACAGGTGACAGGATCCTCATTAAGCCCATCCTCCCACCCTATTGACAGCTCCTTCTTCCTACTCACCAAACTCCTTACTGCCAGCCATAACTTGTTCAGGAAATCTGTTTTAAGTACACGACGTCTACATGGCAAAAGTGGTTTTCTTAATGTCTGCCTGAAACCTTGCTGCACTTCAGGATCCCACTAGTGTTGAGCAGACAACATGCAACCCCCAGTATACACCATGTTTGCCTTTTCCTCATCAAGATAACTGTTAATTGCCTCTCAGCTTGTGAACCTCCCCAGGATCATGCTGTAGGGTTGATCATTCATTTTTCTACAAGGAAATTCCTCCCTCTTGAATAGCATCTTCTTTGTTACAGCCAGTTTATCCATTTTGTAGAGACAATTTGCAATTTTGACCTTGTCTTCTGTCATTCTTGCAGTCCATGCTAGCTTCAAATCTAATAACACACACTGTTCCATTAACCAGGCCATTAGTAAATATGTTGAGTTGTATTAGAGCCTAGACAGGTCCTTTCAGGGTCCCAGGCAGTTCTTTCTTTTTAACAGTTGACCGCCAACACTGCTCTAAATACAATTTTCAAAACAGCCTTGCACCCTCCTTCTTAATTTCTTCCCCATTATATTTCCCAAGTCTGCTAATGAGACGGTTGTACAGGACAGTGCACAAAGCCTGAGCAAAGTCAGGGTCCATGACATCTACCATCTCTTTTCTAACCACAATGCCTCTTACCCTGGGAAAATTTGAGAAGGAAATTAGATTGGTTTGACTTTTTTTTTTCCCAGCAACTCCATGCTAACTGTTAGTCATTTCCCTCTGCTCTTTTCAGGTTTGTTGACTTGAATGTTCTTGGCAAAAGTAACATAATACTGATATAAATAGCAGGATTCATCCCACACTTAATAACTAGCTTCATCTTAAATTCCTTTATTAAAATTTTACAGAATGTGAGGACTGACATCACACAACTATTAGGGATCATAAACACAGAAATATTCAGTTTTCTGTAACTTTTAAATTAGACAAGTGTGAGGGCAAGCAAATAATAAATCTCCAGTGTATTAAAACAGACAAAATAAAATTGGATGAATAATTTCAGTTGTCATAATTATGAATTTAGAGTATTAAGAAAAAACTCGCTAGAAAGACATGGTATTAAAGCATATTGCCAGTAGTGCTGAGCTTCTCACTGAAATGCTATTGAGAAAGGCTCATTCTAAGTGGACCAACAAGAGTTATGTCCTAGCTCTCTTTATTTAGGGCTCACTATTTAAACTTTTACTTACTGCAGGCTGAACCCAGGTTTCAGATTATCAGCAATGTCAACTAAAAGCAATACTATCTGTTTTACTTTATCAGGAACACTCCACAGATCAGAGCCCATGGATCCCAGCTGGAGGCCCAGAAGGTCACTACAATGTCCTACACGGCTCTGAAAAACTTTCCCATTTGTTCTGCAAAATGCGTGTTCAGGGAACGTGTTCTGGATCCAGCCTGCAAAGAAGCTCACTCAGCTCTCTTGTGCAGTCCTTGAGACAGAAAAAGCGACAAGGCTGTGGCTGTGAGAACAATTCTGGCAATTTGGTTCCTGGTGACCCGTTTCCCAAGAACCAAGGTCATAGACCAAGACCACGCATATCATCCACAAGGACACATCAAACCACAGCAGTGGAATGTATACAGCAAATGGAGTTATAGGGTTACATGAACACTCTCAATTAATGACTCTATTCTTCACATTCCTGACATTCATTTCAGTCATGGAAAAAACGCAGCTACAATAAGATGAGGAGATTAGCACCAGAGTACTTCCAAAATGTTCTATTGCATTTCTATCATGAAAAGCTGAGTATGTAAGTGACAACTGCTTGTGTCAGTTACAACCAAGGATGCATCCTCAAAGGAACCATTACACTACCAAGACAGCTTGAATCATGCATGAAAGATTGGATTTTAACCCAGCATCCAAGTCAATTCGAGGTCCTTCACAGCAGAAGTTCTATCCACTGATAATTTTACATTTGCACTTTCCCATCTGGAAAGATGCTGGAGGAGAATAAACTGTTTCTGTGAATACTAAAATCCATGAAGTCCTAAAATAAAAGCACCACTATGTAGAGAGGTAAGCTCTACACTTGACAAGAACAGTTTTGATTGTTTTGTATATAAATAGAATGATTGAGAATAGTTGAAAGACATAATCTCAGAAAGAAGACTTGATGTAGACATTGTAAAAGAAGGCTGCAGGGCTTTGTTTGCTTTTACATTCATAGGCACTCTCACAGTACCTTTAAATATGTTATCAGAACAATTTGTTCCTTTACCTCTGCAGCTTCTATTGTTTCCTCCAGCTGCTATTCTAAAAGAATCTCACGTTTGAAATCCAATCAAGCCTGAAAGTATCCAGGTTACAGCTTGTGCTTTTACTGCTAGTTAGTCTAAGAAATCAAAGAAAAATTACTACAGTTTTCCGTTAAGACAGTTCTAATCTTGGAGATTAATGAAAGGGGTTGTAGAGAGGCAGGGAGGCATCACACATGGAGACAATGACAATGAAGAAAGATGATGCTAAGGATTAAGCTGAAGTTAAGGACTGAGCTTTGAATTGTTCTCAGTGTGGAAGATATGACACTCAGTAAGACTATGTCCAAGAGACACAAAATTGAACCTGAAAACAGGCTCCAAAGTATTTCAAAAGGAATGTTGCAATCAGTGATGATAGTGTGAGTAGGTTTGGTTCAACTACAAGGCCAGAAATACAACAGAATCCACTCAAAATGTGGGAAAAGATGCCAACAGTATTCCTGGAAGATGTAGTGTTGAGTAGAGCACTTCTGCTTTAACAGAGCAGAGACTAAAGTTTCGGGAAGGCTGGGTGGGCAGAGCTCCTTATGATGATAATCCCTTTCTTTCCCAGCATGATGGCTGCCCGAGCCATCAAACAGATATTGAATGGCTTCATCATCTACTGCTGCTGGCCTGAAAGTTTGTATGTCCAGCTGGGCTTCACAGAGAATGTTTATTCCAAGCAGCGTGATACCTACTAGTATTAGTTCAGAAATAATGAGTGGACAGTAGCCTCTCAATCACAAATGGAGGTAACTTGTTTATGAAACAAATAGAACAAGGACATCCTTGAAATGTAATTTAAAAATTCATGAAAAACCTCTTAGTTCCTGGCTTCATCCCTGCACAAAACAGATGCCAGTATTTACCTGCCATTTTCAGGGCTACATCTCTTCAGTGGGAAAACCCAGTCATTCTTACCAATGCTCAACAATTCTGGAGATCAGTACCTCACAGGGATGACAAAAGGCTGGGAGAGTTGGGTTGTCCAGGCTGGAGAAGAGAAGGCTCTGAGGAGACCTTATGGGGCCTTCGAGTACTTGAAGGAGTTTTGTAGGAAAGATGGGGACTGACCTTCTAGCAGGGCATGTTGTGATGAAACATGGGGTGATGGTTTGAGACTGAAGGAGGGTTGATTTAGATGAGTTATAAGGAAGTGATTTCTTACACTGAGGGTGGTGAAACCCTGAAACAGGTTCCCCTGAGAGGTATGTCCCTTTCCTGGTAGCATCCAAGGTCAGGTTGGACAGGGCTCTTGATCAGCCTGGTCTAGTGGAAAGTGTCCCTGCTCATTTCAAGAAATTTGGACTAGATGACCTTCAAAGGTCCCTTTCAACCCAAACCATTCCATGATTCTGTGATTTCTGTAGGTGATTTTCATCCACGTATACAGCACCCAAGAACTGCTGCGTGTATTCTCAAGGTTTGTGCTAATCTGCAAGAATCACACAGATAAGACAGGTAAGCAACAATTTCCAATGACAAAAATGATTTCGTTAAACAAGAAGAAAACAGGGCTGGATATGCAATATTCTCAGTTTGTAGCAGGTGAGGCCTTTGCCTGCATCATATTAATCTTCCCAGAAAATAGATTATTTCACAGCATAGATTTTAAAGCTTTTTAATTATTTCCTTTTTTTTTTCTTTTTAAGGCTGTGGATTACTGCTTGAGCAGTTGAGGGCACAGTGTAAACTTTTGCTCCAAGACCATGTCACCCCTTTCCGAAGGAGTTCCCTCCAAGTTTGGTCAGCAGAAGACTGCTCCCCACTGGTTCCAACGAGCCCTCCCTGAGCTGTAAGCAGACAGATGTTTTCAATACACACGTTGCAAGCCCTGATGCGAGGCTGCAGAGCAGAGGAGCGGGGCTGCTGTGGGGGTTCCCCAGGCAGAGCCTCCCCCAGGCAGGCACAGTCCTTGAGGATCCCAAGCTGGTGCCCAGAGAGCCCAGCCAAGGGTCCCTGAGCAGAGCAGGGTTAGGACCCCAGCTGAAACAAACCCTGGGCTTTCCAGGAGAGGCTGGACTAAGAAATTAAAGCCTAGGGATGGCATCAGAGCCCAACTATTTCTGGCAGCCAAGTTTCCAGTGACTGCATGCCTTGTCACTGTGGTGAAAAGGAGCCATGGACCATTTCAGTCAGACACTGCCAGGTCTTAAACAGCTTATTTTAAGCAAAACTCTCTACATTCCTCCTCTTACTAAACTTATGTTTGGGAAGCAGCTAAAAGCTAAAAAATTTAATTAAAGTAAAATAAAATTTAAGCTTCTCCTCCTCTAAACCAAAGCAAATTTTTGATGTGTTCTGTAAGCCAAAACTCTGAATTAATTCTGCCTTTATTTAAGCATGAACAGGATCTTTGGGCATGATGACCAGCAGGCAACGACCCAGCAATTCCTTCTACTTCAAATTTAGGAAACTTGCCCCTGAGCAATGTATGAAGCCTATGGCAGTGGTCTGAGGGAAACGCAAGTCCCTATCTTCTTATCACATGTTCCTTTTGATATGTCCTTTCCAGCAAGGGTTATATTTAATCTTCACATTTTTGTGTATCCTGTAGCATAAAGAGAGCATTAACAAACCTTCCTCTCAAAATATCTGACTCAGTTCCCAAAGTCAAAAAGTGACCACAAGTCCTCAGAAGTCTGTCTTCACTAACTGCCCGTCCAAGGTTTAAAAAACGGATTGTTTAGCTGAAAGTTTAAATTGCAAAGTAGCTTTTCAAGTGATAAATAAATAGTATTCACCTGTAATAGTAAACAGCTAAATTTATTTCTCCTATTTTACAAACCAAGTACCCCATATTGGTCTAGAAGGAGATTATACCAAATGTAGTTCGCAATAAAGAACCCTAAGTTAATGATACTTCCCTTGATGACTGATTAAAAAAACCCCGACAAATTAAAACCTGTAATTTTATCTTAAGTGCACTTAGGAATATGAGTATTTTTACCATACTATAACAGGTTATACACAAGTTTTTTTCTAAATTGATGTCTCCACAAAAACATAAGCAATTAAGTTGTCATTATTCTACTAGACCTTAATTAGCTGCTCACATTAGAAATATCCTGAGATTTCTCTCATTATAAAGGTCTGTAATTAGTGTAATTAAGATAATATTTTGATTACATGGCTTCAATCTTTTAGGCCACATAATTGGAAATGGAGCACATTTTAAAGTGACTGTCCTTTGGAAAAAAACTCAAGCAAATAAACCAAACAGTCTGATGGACTCATTTGTTCTGCATCATCACACTGGCCTCTCACTCACACCATGTCACCATCGCAAGGGCAAGCTGCACCCAGCTGCTAAAAAAGGACAAATTTTGGCCTTCAGAAAGACCACCTTCTGTGTGGAACAGCTGGCTCACAGCCAAAGATTATGTTAGATCTATCAGCTCAGAACATGAGGGTTTAGCTGACTTACAGCCTCATCCTGGGAGTTAAAAAGCATTTTAATCATTACCTTGCAGAAGGTGTTTTGCAGTGGGTATTTTACAGCTCCCCACATTTCCATTCTCAGCTACATTGTCCCTTCAAAGTTTGGTCCTTAGCATAAAATACTCACCATGCCTCTTCAACTTTTATGTTTGTCTTTACCCCCACTTTTACTAAGAAATGCAGCTCGCTTACAAAAACCAGAAGCAAGATCCACCTCAGAGGAGAAATATACAGCAAAGGGAGAGAGATATGGCAACTTGCATTTGAATCAGTGCTCTTTGCTGTGACTTAAAGCTCAAACAATCCTTGGGGGAGTCATCAAGGCAAATTTTTTCCTCCTGAGTTGCCTTTTTTCTATTTTAGACTCCTACCCATGACTATAGGAGAGCTGTAGAAGTCTGAATTGTGAGTTAGGGGTGACACATACCTCTTTTCTCCTCTTAATCTGAGCGATGTTTTTCTCTTTTCCACATCTTCTTGTTTTAAGAATGATGCTTCCATCTATTATATAAAAAAAGGGTGCTTGACTAAACCATAAAGGCACATGGTAATTAATTAATCCTGAATATCAAAAAATTGATAGCAATGTGCATATGGAATTCAGTTGTTGTCCTTACTCTGAGTGATAATTCAGCGCTGCATCTGTAAACACAGGGCTTTGAATGTTTACTTGTAGGTTTAACAGAACCGATAAGAAATAATTTTAAATATAGACATATATATATGTCCTTAAATCCCTCTATTTTTTAAAGCTCAAAAAATAAGAAAGACCAGTGAGGGAGAAATTAGAGTCTCTAATTTAAATTATTGGAGTCCAGGGCACTGACTTCCGTGCTGGAATAATATTTTAACTACAGTTTTAAAAAGTCACCATTAAAACCAGAACATCCAAAGAAATTAATTCCCATTGCAGTCTAAGATGCCATGTAAAATTTAAGTAATCTTTCTTTCTTCTCCAGTCCATCAGGCTGGAGAGGTACAGACCAGAGTGGCTCTGGTTGAAAGAAAACTTTCTCTCTTTTTCCCATACAAAGGTCTAGGCTAACAAGCGTTTTCAGACCTGAAACCTGCCTAGGGAAGTTTTACCTTCAGATCCCATTCTCTTAATTTTCTTTAGCCTGACCCTCAGCACAGTTCTCCCAGCTCTCATCTCCAGCTCCATAAAGCTACAGCTGCAAAATGCCATTATGAGAAAATCAGCATAGAACTGTCAAAGACTCTTATGGATATATTGAGCTATTTCTTCTTCAGAATTTATTTATTTTAATAAAGAAGAATTTGAAAGAGTTTTTATAACTAAAGCACAGCAGCAGAAATGCCTTTCTCAAATTTCTATACTCTAAATCGCTTGAAAAAGCAGTTAATCACATCAGCCACTTCTCTACTTGCTGGTTATCCCACAATTCTTATTGTAGTTTCTTGTCAAACGTATAAACCTCTGAGAGACACTGAAATGTTAGCGGTTAAGGGCTCAAAAATTCAGCCATCTGTGAAATCAGTGGGCGCTTTACTGAGGGCAGGTTTGCACACCCCCAGTGAGGGGGAGGAGGAGAGATTTTTATGTGTGGTGGCAAAACCTCTGATCTGCCCAGGACAGAGGAGGTGACCACGCGTCACCAGAGAATGACCAACAAACCAACCTTTGTTTAGCAAAAAGCTTTGGTTTGAGCCAGATGTGGGAGGAGAAAAAAGCAGATCCTGCTGGGTGGGATAATGGTTTTTATCATGCCAATGTCAGCCCTTACACACCTGGCCCAGGTGTGAAACTTCCCCAGGACATTCACATGTAAGCCTGAAGGAATTCATCCCTTCTCAAGGGGCATAACTGGCTCGATGAGGCAATTCTCTTGTCTTAGAAGGGGTCATAAACCATCAAAGACCCCCAAAGTGCCCCCTAATTTGTTTCTGGGGCCTTCCACCAGAAGACTCCATGTGATCCAGAATGTTGCATCAGACAGTGTAAAACTCCCCTCCCAGGGGAGATACCTGGGTGTTCCACGTAAAATTAAATGTACATTAACCCGTTGAATTTTGTGTTTCATGGGCCTTTCCCATCCTGACAAAGACTGTGACCATTACTTCAACAAACAGCCATCGAAATTGCTACAATCAAGTCTCATCACTGGATTCTCAGTGGTGACATCTTTCCTCTCTGCTATCTGCTCTTATCCTTTCTTTATTTCTCTCTTTCTTTCTTTCTCTTTCTTTCTTTTCCTTGTACACTTTCTGAAGTGATATTTTTGTGCTTCAATATTACTATCTTTCTATAGATAATAACAAAATTGCTGCATACCTCCTTTCCTTTGCAACCAATGCATATATATGTACGTGTGTGTGTATATATATATATACATATACTTATATATAAACGACCAATCACTCAATATTATTTCATTCTAATCCATCCCAAGTAATCTATTAACAAGAACCTAAGTTACCCTTGCCTTCAGAGGCAGGTCATAACAACCTCACACCATTTTTATGCTCCCAAGGTAATTAATAAAATGCTATCACCATATCCAACAACATCCTCTAAAATTTAAATTATAATTCTGGATATTTCAAATTTTGGAAAATTGGGCAGGAGGAGTCTAGTTTGGTCCTTTGTAAGCACAAAAGTTAGCTTAATACTACACTTACAACTCATCTACCATTCTAAAAAAGGAGTGATTTATAGTCCATTACATCTACACACAATTATATCTCCCAAAGGATTGTCTCTAAGATAACTCTAAGAAGCTTAACAGGAAATGGTGGTAGAGAATTTCTGAAGGGATACACAATTCCTTTCACAGCTTCTTTAATGCAAGACAGGTTACCTGTAAGCAATTGAATCTGCTTCTCCCACAGGTCTGGTATTTTTCTTAGCCAGGGATAACATGTTCCCTGTATCATGAGCAGAAAGAATGGTGATTGTAGGAGCCTGCCTTGAGCAATTTAGCAGTGTCAGTCTGTCTGATACACCACAGACAAGCGTTTAGTCCAGTTGTCTGGAAGCTGGTGTAGCAATACTAAAGGATGCCATACACAGGATCCAGGGCCTAAGCAAACCCTTTGAAATAAATGCCATCTTGTATCCTGAATCTCATCAGTAGGTTTCTCCTGGAAAGGCTTTAGCAGAGATGTATCTAACAAAGAAAATTCCTCATACAGTAATAATCTTACATTTTATTCTGAAACTATTTTCCCTCAAATCTCTGGAAGCTCAAGAGGTGAATACAAAAGTTACAAAACCAAAACCACCCTGTCAACGATGTCAGCAGAAAGAGGCATAATCGCTAAGTTAACAAAAGAAATAGAGAGTACACCTGGATTTACCACTCAGATTATTGATCCTTGTGCTACTTGGGCTCAGCTCTCAGACTCCAGCTAAACCAGGTATTTGTATATTTTAGGTGAACTGAAGTAGGCTAGGGTTCAGCACAGTGGCCTTTCAGGTAATGTTTGACTTTGTGGCTTTTACTACCAGCAAGAATTGCCTTTCCTACAGATGAGACATACCGCATGCCTTTTTTCTCCATGCCTCAGACACTGATGTTTTCATGCCTGCCTGGCACATTGCCTGCAGATCATTGATCTTTTCCAGACCATGCAGGGCTGTCCACTCCCTGACAGTCTGCAAAACATTTGGCTACATGAGAAACTCATACATACAACATTAAGAAGGATTCTCATTTATCCATCAAGTATCCAAATACAAAAAGTCTTAAGTATCCATATAGGAAGCTACTATATTCAACCCACTTGCTCACTTTCATCCTTTCTCATTATTAGCATTTCTCTCCACTACCATAATGCCAGACACTAGGAGTCAACACCTGATGCTTACTCTGAATGCAAAAAGATTTCATTACTGTTATTCTTAGAGCTCTAGTTCATCCCATACCTAGCCAGATGCTAAAGCATTCCTAAATATCTGATAAACAGCTGAATATTTTCCAGATGCACGAGAACACCATTAGGAGAGAATTTGAGCCTGCGGGAACGGTTGTGCCTAAATTTTGATAAGATGACACTACTTTAAGTAGCAGTAAGTTACAAATATTATGGACCAGCAATATTACTGTTCTTTTTTACTGTCTGTAGGGTGGCAGTAAACTAAAAAGGTAGAGAGTAGTACAAATGCTATCTTTCCGCACATATCTTACTTCAGGCAGCTTCTCTGTTTTGTTCTTAGTCAAAGGTAAGAACTCACAAATAATTGTTTGCTGCTATTTTACTAATAGTGTGCTAGACATACCCGCTCTTATAAGGATGCAAGTGTGTCGAGACTCTGCGAAGTCCATGATGCACTTGTCCAGCATAACTAAACTCCTCAATAAATATGGCGATGAAAGAAAGGTGAAATTTAAGTTACTAATTGTATACAAGTAAATATTTGTCAATTTGGATCCATTTGCAGCAGCAGTATAAGCAGAGGTCAAAAACACCCCATTCTTTTGGTTAGGAATAGTGTAGATATCAGATTCTGATTTATTAGTAGGGTAGCTCATGAGAAGGTAATTTGCTTTTTAATATCTCTCTCAAAGCTCAATACTTCAGACAAAACATTAACATTTTCTGATATCCATTCAGTGCTTTATCTGCTTTTATATCCCTTAAAATGGGAAGGATGATTTAAAAAGTATGAAGGTTTAAAATCAAATGACACAATTATATTGTTCTCTATGTTAGGACCTATACAGTCTATATTCTAGAAAACTTAATCCTTTGGGGTTAATGACACTTTAGCGATCCAATTAAAATCAAATGTTTGCACTGCTGTCATCCACAAGGTACCTATTGATGTAGCAAGAGTAAATAAATTGAAGTACAAAGATTCCCCAAAATCTATACCACCTCCTAATATCTTCCATAATTATTTTCTTCTCATTGAAAAACAAGTTGCTAAAGCACTGGCTCCTCATGGAAACCAAAATAGTAAAGGCATTTTTTTCCTTCTCTAAAGAGTTTTAATATATCCAGAATGAGCATTTGTTTCTGATCCATCCCAGCCCTATCCCTCCTGGCAGAAATAAAAAGAAAGGATGCTGTCAGAGCAAATCTATTGACCCAAATATCTGGACAGGGACTGGGCCTTTCTATTCTGATCCATTAATGAAACTCAGTTGATTGATGCTGTGCTGTGGAAGAATGAATCAAGATGTACACTGGAAGGATTCCTACCCTGCCACCTTCCTTTGTGAAACTGAGCTAGCAGAAATAATGCCAACACCTAACTCAGGCATTACAAATACACTGAACTTGGATGGACATAAAGTCTTTCATTACTGAATTAAAGTATGGGCTGACTAAATTGATATAAAATTACTGGCTTTCTGTTCTACTTTCAAAATCATTTGAAAACTGAAATGAATCCTTTCCCAGTGAGCATTTATCATCCTATTATATTCACCCTGGGGGATGTTAATGATTTTGGACTACTGCCTCAAGCCCTTACCTCACCTACAAGTGGGTATTATGTGATGGCAGTGCACATTTCATCAAGATGTATTGCTGATTATATTTCCATTAAAGAATATAGCCAAGTCTGACTCCTAATTTTTCCAGACTAATCCACCACCGAGAGCTTCCCTGCACTGATGAGTTCATTACAGAGAAAGGATTCCTTTCTCCTCTTCTTGCAATTTGCATAAATACGTGCCCAGAGTATGAGACCAAGTTAATCAGTTTTGCCCACAATAATTAGAATACTGACACAACCTCTTTAGTTTACCGAAGTGTTGTTCATTCAATTACTCTTTTTGCTCCATAGTAGCTCAATTCCCCTTTTTAGCAAAATATCTCAAAAGAACTGAGATTTTAGACTACAGGCTTTTATTCCCCCACAAGGCATTTAAGGTTGTGTTTGAAAGTACTGCATAGAGAGAGCTGAAAAATTATAGGCTTACACCTAGTCAAAATAACAATTCTGTACTGTACACGGACTCTTCTCCAGTGCTAAAGTAACATGTAGAAAATACAAGTAATGATAATACTTTGAAAGCATCACACCTGTCAATCGGGTACCAAGTTCAAGCATGCAGGCATTAGCATTTGCACAAGGAGAAAATTTCCTTATCCAAATAATGGTCTTGAAAGAGAATAAGTCACCTGCCTTTCAGTTTTGCTTTTCAAACATTCTAGTACAAAATAATAGCCTGTTGAGCATCCTAGTGCCTGCAGTTTGGTTGTAAAGATAAACTTGCTTGCCTCGGGCTCTATTTATTCTCTTCCCAGATCTGTATTTATATTATTTGATTATTAACTTTTATGATGGTAAATTCATATTTGTGTTGCTCTTGTTGCAATGAGGAGTATTTCCTATTGCTGGAGTTAGCTAGAAGTGGCTGGGGTGTACTGGGATACATAAAAATGTGGATATGCTCAAAACAGCACTCATTTGTGATCCACACTCAGAGCCAGCTATAAATAAGGGGTGCTTATTGCACAAGTCACACAAGCTGCATATGGTGACACCTCCTGAGTTATATTCGAGTATTTGTTTTTAATTATTAATGTGTTTTTCTCTGTTGAGATTTATTTATTTATTTTTACAGATCCATAAAGCTCATCTTGCATTAACCACACAGATTTCTTGTCAAGACTGTTCTGCACTCCCTACTGTTTGGAACACTAACAATCAGGTGAAATATTTGTGTTTGACACACTTTTATAGTTCCCTAAAAATGTAAATATATTACTGTAATTGCCCTCCCCAAGTATCAGTGAGTCAGGGAAAAGAAACAACATTCCATGTCATGCAATACAAAGCCAACAAGTATACTGTGCAGGAGCATGGGGAATGGGCTAATTTCCACATGGAAAGACACATTAAAATCACTTTTCTTTTTTTCTTTTTTTTTTATTTTTAAATATGCAGTCTCCATAGGTATTTGCATGAATTCATGTTTATCCCAAAATGGCAGAACACACCATATCAAGTCCTAAGGTATCATTTCCTGCAAAAGAAGGTGCTATGCAGCATTCACATGTAAATAATGCTTCAAGAATCCAGCTGAATCTAGTGCAAGCACAGGAACAAATTAGCTAACCTGGAGCGTTCGTCTCAAGAAGAAATCCCAGACCAGTTCACCACTGAGATCACTTTCATGGGACCCTGGAACCTTTGGTCCCCCTCTAGCTGCGTATATACCTGGCTAGATATTTCTGGTCTCTACCATGTTCTGTGCCTCAGTTTCCCCATTTGTAAGAGGCTGATCGTGTTCCTCTCCTTATAGGGCTTTGAGAATTAAAAAACCTTAAAAAAAGAATCTATATGAGAGGGATATGTATGGATTTGAGAAACAGGACAATATTTCTTTATGTCTATAAAGCCCTGAAAAACAGAGCAATACCCTTTACAAATTAGGGCTGACACTTTGGATGGAATTGTGAATTCAACTGAAGCCAAAGTAAAATATACAACAGCTGTGCTCTTCATTTTCCAAGTTATACATCATTACTAGATGATTTAGTATGATTTTACTTTTCAAGCTTGTTAGCATTGCAGAGACACATAAAAGTATCACAGATTTCTGATTGGTCAAAAGATGTTCATTAAAAAAAAAAAAGAGAAGAAAATAAAAGGTGTAAAGTCTGAACATACATCACATCTTCCAATTAAGTATCATCAGTGTTAAAGAGCTGGAAGAGGGAGTATTAGTGCTGAACAATGCTATAACCCCAGTATTTGTGGAGTTTTGAAGGGAATAGATGGAGAAATGGTCTGGAGCAGAGGTACATAAGTCCCATTAAAAAACACTCAGCATTGTAAATAATTAAAAGCTATCACATTAGGGACCTGCCTTCCATTTCATTCTTCCTGGAATCAAAGCATATATGATGAAGTCTGTGGTCACACGGAGCAGTCAAAGTTCTCTGTGTAGGTTTAGCTTTTAGAAACTTTCTCTTCTAAGGGAGAATACCACACACTGAACTGTCGAATTTAGTCTCAAGAAGGGGATTCTTTGCCCTTTAGTGACCAAAACCAACTCAGCTACAGGAAAGGCTAGACAGAGCAGCAAAGCAAAAAAAACCCAGCAGGCATGCACATAACCACCAGTGAAACAAGCTGGAAAAAAAATTTTCAAGTATTAATTTTTACCTTCCTGATCAGGAGAGGAACATCACTTAACAGAAAACCAAACAAAACCAACCTGCTTTTATTCTGTTACTAAGCAGTGATTGTCATCCTGTACTAATTTAAAAAAAAAAAAAAAAAGAGGACCACAAGATAGACTTTTATTGATTGAATAATAAATTGTGAGGCTTAAGAACTGACTCAATTTTTGACAAAAAGTAAATGAAGATAATGAAAGAATAATAATTTAAGGGATTTTTTAAAGGTTTTGGTAATGCTGCAAAAAATACAGTGCAATTTATCAATACTTTTTAAAGGATCACTCTGTAACACTGCACTTCCAGGATCTTCTATTGACTTCTCAAGCTTTTTCTAGGGTTCTCAAGTAGGTAATGTTTTTGCATTGAAGTCTGGATTTGGGAAAGCAGTAACATGCTTAACTGCATATGATCTAGATTTGCCTGTGTATACAAACACTAGGCTGACAAAAAGACAACTCATCCTTTTCATTCTTTAGAATGAAAAGCTGAAAACATTTTGCTCTAACACAAAAACAGCATCCAACATAATTAGGTAACTCTTTGCGCAGGCATCTGCTTAACTTCAATGTTCATTAAATTGACTCACAGTTGGGAGTCAATTTAACTTCAGCAGGTTAGTACTATGGAATCATCTCAGCATTTTCCTAGGAGTAGAATACCAATAAAATATAGCTTGGCTAGTTACACAGTGTGTTAAAAGGATGAATCTCTTTTTCTAGGTCCATTTTTATGGGTTGGTATACACAGTAGGTCTCAGATGGATTTCCTGTGTGTATAATTTTTAAACTGATTCCTTAAGATATATCCATCCACTAGTACACAGATGACTCTTGAAAAGTGTTATTCTTTTACAGTTTGCAGATCCTTAAAAAAGGCTGAGCCCATTTAAAAGAATCTTTAACTTAAAGAGAAAAGGAAAAACTTTAAAAAAACCTATTTCAGACCTTGTTTTTGTAACTGCTTAATGAAGAATCAATCAATGAGAAATATTTCAGTCTTGAGGAAGAGAAGGAATGAGAAACAAAATGCTGTGCTGACAATTCAGGGAGGTGTCCTCTCCCAGCTAGGAAAAAAACTGACTAGGGGAATTTTTAAAAGAAAAAAACAGTAGTTCAGATAGGCAACTCTAAAATTCTCATCTAATTTTTATTATCAAGAGCTAATTAATCCTAACCCAAAAGCTAGAAAAGGAGACTTGTTGGCCAGCCTTTTCCTACTGTCATTAAAATCTACATCTCTGAACTCAAAGAGTTAGAGGGCTAACACAAGGTCCCACCACAAGCACGGAAATCATGTCTAGTTCTGCATTCCCCTCTTTCTGGCGTCCCACAAAGACAGCACCAATGACACTGAGCAGTTGTAAATTGTTCTTTCGCCAGATAATACAATTTCTGTCCTGCATCTAGGAGAAGAATGTGTTATTCTTGACCCGTAACACTCTACTGCTATCACACAAGATCGGCAGCATGCCCTGGAAGAATTAACAGCCAGAAGCCTGATGCCTATTTTCCGGTCTTCTTCAGTCCCAGTCCCCACCGTGAGATTTTAGGGTATGAACAAGAAGGTCACAAGATTCAGACTGCTAGACCATATGGCCAACATGGGAAAGACATTCCCATCTCATGCACCCTAAACAGGAAAATAACATCTGCAGAAGGTTTCCTATGTGGAACTTACGACAGAGATCCTGAAAACATTCAGATAAAAAAGAGTTACATCATGAGGCTCTGCATCACATCTTCAGCAGCCTGTTGGAACCAGCAGTATTTTTCTTCACCACATCTTTTCTACAGGAGGCCTGAAAACTCTAGCTCATCCCTCTGGGAAGCACTGCCAGCACCAAGTAGCTGCCCCTGAGGCTGCCCAGGTACACCCTCCCAACACTGACAACTTCAGGAGGTTGACAGCTCCTTGTCAGTCAAAAGCAGAGGCTGGATTTTATTTGTCTTTTTGTAACTTCAGTAGCAGTTAATGGGGACAGAAAAAGTTATTGACACCTGTAGTGTATATCAGGACCTTTCAAAGCCATCAGAAAAATCAACAAGATCGGGGCATATCCAAGCTCTGGATACGCCCCTGCGGCATATTCAGCTAATGGTTTTGGTTTTCAAGCAGGTGCAACTCTTCTGTTTCCCAGCGCAGGACAATGATCCATTTGGCAAGCTGAAAACTGTATTAAAGTATGCCAGTACCCTAGCAAACAAGAAAACTTGCTCTGATCTGCAGGCAAATTGCTTCCAAAAGTACCCAGCGTCTGACAATTTGAATACTTTCATTAATTTACACACAAACATAGAAGCGAAGGGGGTTTTGCTGTGGCTAGACTAGGAAACTCAGTATGTGTTGCAGCTTGGTTTCTGCAGGTGAGTAAAGTGATACAGATCTAGACTGTCAGAAAACTTTGCAGTGTCAGAGCAATATAGAGAGCTAAAGAACATGTGGCACCCTGTATTTTCTGATGTGTAGACTTTTAAATCTCTGACTGAGGTCTCTTCTGCTACAGACATTTATTTCTTACTAGTTTTATTTGCTTTCACTGCAGAATTAAGTAAAATAGATATTTTTCCAGTGAGCTGTTCACAATATGAACACCTGCCACCTTTTAGTCAGTGTTTCTTAAAATATTTAGAGAAAAATTCCAACAAACAAAATTTAATCTGGAAAAGAGTGTGTTGACTTAGAGATTAACTTAATGAGATTAATGTGGTTTTGGTCACAAAACAGTGCTGTGATGTCATTTTGAAATAAGTTTTCAAATCTTTTTAAGAAAGTCTTTATTTTTCATAGACAAGAGCTGTGATAACTCAGGAACAGTCCAAAGTGAATGTGAATGTCTTAGAGTAGTTTGTCATTAATGCAGCATGACTTAGCAACTGAAAAACAAAGGCCATATACTCTCCATAGGTGGTAATAAAAGTAAAGTCCAAGCAGGGGATTCACTTAAGTATCTCAATAGAAAACATGATTTGCTTGTTCATTTTTAAAAAGTGGTTTCGTCTAATGCTCAACAGCAAATTTTGGGAATGCAGTATTAAGCACTTATGGTAGTAACTTTGGTGCCACAAGAGAACCATTGAGGTTTAGATGACTTTTGCATTGATTCAGGCAGAGAAATGTGAAAAACAGCCCAGGCGGCTGGAGGAACCAAGGAGGTTATATCAGAGTGTCTAAACACTGGACTGAAATATCAAGTAAGCTATTAGCAAATGTTAATGTATTAATTGTTCATGACAAAGGGCATTGGGTTTGGAAAAGGACACTTCTCTTCAAAAGCAAAATATGTGGCTGGACTACCAAGTGCTTTAAGAGAACCTTTTGCTGTGGCCATAAATACAACACAGTTCAAGTCTATGACTTATAGTTAGTCAAACCAAACAAAACCCAAATAACAGGTAAGCAAAAGACAACTAAGAAACATTTCTTCATTTTCCTTCGGTAGTGCATTTGGCAAGTGTCCTGGCTATATTAAGATTAGTCTTCATTGGCACAAGGCAAAATGTGATGAACTTTTAAAATATTATCTTTTGCTGTTCAGGCAAAGTACAATCCAGACTAATATGCAAATGTCTATTTGCTTAGGATCAGTTTTTATAGACAGAATAGATAACAGAATGGCAAAACTTATGCTGATACAGATAAAGTGAGCTTTTTTGGCTTTCTTTGGGCGTATGGATCAGGT
This sequence comes from Origma solitaria, assembly GCA_013397895.1. Classification (NCBI taxonomy): domain Eukaryota; kingdom Metazoa; phylum Chordata; class Aves; order Passeriformes; family Acanthizidae; genus Origma; species Origma solitaria. The sequence continues at coordinate 304,988 of VZRL01004797.1, forward strand.
TAATCTTCATGCTATTTACATAACATGCTGTTTCATCCAAAGGTAAGCTTAGATTTGGAGTTTGATCTTTAATTTAAAGTTTGCCCATGACTTTTCTTTCTGCAACAGTGCCTCAGGCACCCGTTTTCAGTAGCATGTCACAAATAAGTTGGTTTAAAATCAGGGTTTCTACACTAACCACCAAAGAAGCCGGAAACTTGACTTCTTTAGCATGATATGAGAATTTTCTATAGCTCTGAGGAGCAACTTGGTTGGCTTAGAATCAGCCCAGGCAGGCTCTGTTGATTATATAGAACCAAGGATGGCAAAAATAAAAAGTACATTTCCAGTTTGAAAATCCAAGGGAAGTTACAAGTTGTGCTTCCTTTGTCTGTGTTCAACCCTCTTTCCAAAGCTGTCTGATCAGGTGAGAGCACAGATTACAGAGGTGATATGATCTCTCTACTACCATTCTCAAACACTGGAAACCAAAAGGATGTTTTCCCTCAGTTCCTGTAACAAATATTTTCCTCTGCCCAGCTTCTGAGAAAATGGCACACAATTGTCAGAGACTGAAGGGCAGTGACCACATAAGGCAAACCTCAGAAATAATCACACGGAACCAAACCAGTGTTTCTCCCTTTTTTACATGACAGAAAAAAGAGCTCTTTCTGGGCAGTCTTTGGGTATTGAGTACCATGTCAGTGGTGCCTGCAACACAGTAATTGGCAGAGACCATAGCAGTAAATAAACCTTTCAAATAAAGACAGCGAAAGGCTCATTTCAGCTCAATAGACGGTCGGGGCTAGTTTATAATCCATGTATCTTCCTCATGTATTCATTTCTTGTCTTCTCTTGTCCTCCCAGACTGCAAAACTAGAGCAAACATACAGGCTAGTTATTTTATGCAAGCTGAGTAGTAATGTTAAACTAAATTGAAGAAAAGAGAAATAGACCATCAGAATATGATCTCAGTCAAATAATGATTATTATTATGGAGCAAGAGAGTTAATTCTGTATGAAACCAAGGTCTCTTACAAAAACCCATCAAATTCCAGCTTAGCAATGTAGTAAGTAATCTTTAACAAGATTAAAAAGGTGTGTTACATTTACCGGTTAAAAACGTGTGCAAATAGCAGAATCTTTGACTACATATGTGCTGCCAAACTGTATGCTTGTTGCTGCCATAAAGGAATAACTTTCATATGTGTTTATAATCATGGCTGAAACATGAAAGCCCTGAGCTTCCTTGAAAGAAAACACTAATTTGTAAGTGCAAGAAACCTTGCTTGTGTGTCACAATATGTTAGTCTTGTCAACTAAAAGCAAGCTCAGTTGGATGAGATTTTTCAAGTAGATGTAAGAGCTTCACAGAAATAACAGGACAGATCAAAAGGAATTCAATCAAAACACAGTCTACATCATACCCCTTTGAGGGCGTTCCTTGTGTTTGGTTTCCTTAGCGCCTTTTTCCCCTTACTAGCTTTTCCTTGTTAATGACTGAATCAATCTAGTAATGTTTATCTATGGCAGATAACATGAAATGAAACGCTAAGTCACTTATCATTTTGATAATTGAAAAATAAGGGAAAAAAAATAAAGGAACAACTAGGTAAAATCACCTCATGCCAGCAGGAAAGAGATCTCAAATGTGACTGGCATTGCGCATCAAGCAATAAAGTGAATGAGAAGTTATAACATCAGTCAGATATCAAAGTTCCGAGCTTTTGATAGTTGCTACACATTGCTGTCTCTTTTATATGGTAGCAGATCTACAGTACAGACTCCCTTACTGAGATATCTCTTTTTTTTGCTTCTGTGTGTAAAGAGGCACATGAAATCAGCCATTTTGTTTCAAGTTACGGTCCCAAGCAAGGCCTTTTGTCTGTGGAGTCTAATGGAAAGCAATTAAACCCTGGCAATAAAAACCTTTAATCAGATGAAAAATGTCTAATCACTGTGCTTATAATCTGCTGGAGCAGAATATAATGCAGAAACTCAGTGCTCAAGTCCTAACTTTCCTTTTTAATGAATGTCAAATCCTGGCTTCCTTTAAAGTTTAAGGCCCGTGTTAATTTTAACACACATGCTCCTATGAAATGCCTAGTAAGGACTTTCAATGAGACAAACACTTTAAAGTCAGTGGGATTATACTTTTGATTACAGATTGTTGGCTAGGTCAGTGAACTGCCATGTCTTGCAAGGATTTGTGTGTTGTCCCTCATGAGACATTCAGTGTTATAAGTTCAGGAGAAGGCTCAGTATTTTTCCCCCTATTCTGATTTATCAGCTATTTGACACAGGAGCAATATTTTTAGCAACAATAATGTTCTAAAACCCACTAGAGTGATACACACAACAGGGAATTTGTACAGTACTTATAGCTTGAAAGTTTGCTTTTGAGTTTAACCACAAATCTCTGAGAACTTCAGATAAGATCTGGACTCCCATGCTCACCAGCTGAAGTTGTATTTCTTCACAGAAGCAGTTTTACTTCTGAAACGACAAAACAATATTCCTTGGTACCATGTCAGCTGGTCCTCTATTTCCTTGACATTCCAAATAGCAAGAACAATCATGCACAGGAGAACATACAGCTCTGGGTACATCTCTTAAGTTTGTATACAAACACCCCTGGACTTCAGCGTGTTTTTCATCATGTGGACAACTGTTCATCAGCAACCGGACTGCAATAACCAGAATTGCTCTCATGTGCCGCACATTGCACAACTGAACAGACAATGGCTGAACGGTTTTCAGCTCCATTTGGGGTAATGTATTTGAAACAGATGGTTCATTAAATAATGGCTTTCTCATCTATGCTCTTTTGCTCTTCTTTTTCCATCACAAAGGAATCAGCTTCAGCATTTACTTGACAATTGCAGCTCTTGATCATCAGTTTTATCCAGTCGTATTGAGGAAGGTTGAGGTGATTTGCACAACTGCATTCACTTTCACCAGTTTCTTTGTATTTGTGTGACAAGGTTTTGGAGTAGGGAAGGCTTATCTTTTGTGAGAACATGACAGAAACTTCACCCATGTCTGATAAAACCAGTGCCAGGCAAGAGAGACCCACTGCTGGGCAAGGCTGAGCCATCAGCAACAGAGGTATTGACTCTGGGGGGATGTATTTAAGGAGGGGAAAATAATCCCTGTGCAAAAACAAACACGAAGAGGAGAGAGAATACATGAGAGTAACAGCTCTATAGACACCAAGGTGAGTGAAGAAGGAGGGAGATGAGGTGCTCCAGGGGCTGGAGCCAAGATCATTCTGCAACCCACAGTGAAGACCATGGTGAGGCAGGAGGTGCCCCTGCAGCCCATGGAGGACCTCGCACAGAGCAGGTGGATGCCTAAAGGAAGCTGTGACCCTGTGGTGCTGGAGCAGACTCCTGGCAGGACCTGTGGAGCCATGGAAAGAGGAGGAGCAGGTTTGCTAGCAGGACTTGTGCGGGATCCACACTGGAACAGCCTTTTCCTTAAGTACTGCAGCCTGTGGAAAGATATTCACACCAGAGCAGTTCATGAAGAGATACAGCCTGGGAGAAGGACTGCTGTTGGAGAAGTTTGTGGGGAACTATCTCCCGTGGGAAGGACCACACACTGGGGCAGGGAAAGAGTGTGGGGAGGAAGCAGCAAAAAGATGTTTGATGAACTATCCATGGCCTCTGCTCCCCGTCTCCCTGTGTCACTTGGAGAGAAGAGATAGAGAAAAATGGGGCATTAAGTAGAATCCAGGAAGAAGGGAGGAGTATGCAGACGGTGTTTTAAGGTTTGTGTTTATTTCTCAGTATTCTAGTCTAATTTGATTGAAAAGAAATGAAATTAATTTCCCCAAGCTGAGTTTGTTTTGACTGCAATGGTACTTGGTGAGTGACCTCCCCATCTTTATCTCAACCACAAGCCCTGTGTCATCTTTTGTCTCTCCATTCCAACTGAGGAGTGACAGGTTGACTTTGGAAGGTACCTGGCATCCAGCCAGAGACAAGACATCACGTCAGTGCATTCCATTCACTAACACTCACTACCTTTTTTTTTGTATTCTGTAAGTCTTAAACTTCTCCATATTCAGTTGAAATAATGAGATAAGATGGATTGCAAAGAAAATATTCTCTTGCACGTGTTTGCTTTCGATCAAGACTAACAGGGAAATCTCAATAGAAAGAGGCCTTCAAAATGGTCAGCAATGCAGACCTGGAGGAATGATTCTGTACTAGTGAGGGATTTTACCATGTCAGCCGCAAACAGCCCAATCCCAAATACCAACTCTAGATTTTAAATATAACACAGCTCACTAGTGTTTTCAAGGGCTGTGGGTCACATTTAGTCTGCTGGCTCCTAAGCAGCAGTAACTGAAAAGGAAGGCAATAGCCAATTTTGTTCTTCCTATAGCTGACAGTTTTATGTGCTCTCCAGTTTTTGATGAACAGCAGAATTTCTTTTTTCCTCCTTTCATGTCTCTATTCATATGTCAACTTCTTGAGCTCAATGGTGAAAAATGTCACTTGTCGTATCCAGACTCTAGTAATACTTTCATATTGACTTCAGGCAGTTATAGCAATGCCGTTTAAATGTATATTGACTTTCCTGTAACACAGACACGGTTTTTAGTTTTCCCATAGTTTTGCTCTCCCTGATGATACTATTCACTGCTTACAGTCTTAAGTCATCTCTCGAAGGCTACATTACACATATACGGCAGAGCTGAAGATGGATGTTTACTGCAAAAATCCCTTTGTCTGAATAATGTTGTTCATTTTAAAATCTCAAGCTGCTGTATCATATATTAGATGGATTAGGCAATAAGAAAAAATATCTCTCCATGTTTTATTATTTTGTAAATTTTCAACACATATTCTGATACTGAAATGAAGTCACTCATTCTCTCAAGGTAACTACTCATCATACTCCTCCCCACCTTGTCCTGGCCTTTTCTCTGACTGACAACAGGCTACACGTAGGATGGACACACCATTAAACTTCTAATATCTCATTGCTTCTGAGATATTTAGGTTCCTGAAGGAAATCTCTTCTCTCACTGAAATACCTGTGTTATCTTCTTTCAACTGCACTCATTCTCACAGTTTTAGAGTGGGTTTTTGTTGTTGGTTGTTTTTTGGGTTTTTTTACTTCCAATAAGTAAATTGCTTTGGTAAAGTTGCTTTTGACACTCTTATTCAGGTTTTCTATTCTCTTTTAACAAAAGCGGAACATGTAATTTCATTTCCTTTGCTCTGGTACAAAACACTCAGCTAGTGAAGTTCACAGTGGAGCTGAAAACTACATTATTCTTTGTCGTGGGTCTGACCCTGGCTAAATGCCAGGCACCTACAACGTTTGCTTTCTATGCTCTCTCCTGCTGCAGCTATGCAGAGGAGAGGAAAACCTAACACAAAACACTGGACTTATGAGTTGAGATAAGATCACTGATAAGGGCCGCACGAGATTCAGGGCAAGAGCAGGCGGGAAACTTAAAGTTGCAAAAAAAGTGATTTATTAATCTAACAGAGTCAGAGGATAAATTGGAGATAAAAATAAGTTCTTAAGACACCATTTCTTCACTCACCCCTCTTTTCCCTCTTAAGGCACCACTTCTCAGCTCACCCCCTCCCTCCTTTCCAATTAACTAACAACTCCCAGGCAGGGGCAGGGTGTGGGGTTTTTCTTAGGTCAGTCCATCGCAATTCTTCCACTGCAGACACTGTTTCTCTATTTGCCCTCTCTCTCTATTCAACCAACAGATCTGGGCTAGGGCAAGGCATGTGGGGTTTCTTAATCAGTCCAAGGCCACAATTCGTCTGCTACAATCACTGCTTCTCTACTCACCCCTCTCCCTATTAAGGCCATTTCTCAGCTCACCCCCTCCCTCCTTCCTTCTAACCAGCAGCTCCGGGGTGGGGGCAGGGTGTGGGGGTTTCCTTTGGTCAGGGTCAGTCCATCAGGGGGAAGAATCCTCTACTTAGCCATGGGGGTCCCTCCCACGAGAGACAGTCCTGTGCGAACTTCTTTGGCGTGGGTCCAATCTCACGAGCAGCCCCGCCCGATTGCTGCTGTCCGAGATTCTCTCCAGGCTGCAGAATTCCAAGCCGAGGCCAGGCTGGTTCCATCCCGGGAGCAAGGCCTTTCTCTCTCTTGCAAGGCCTTTGCAACTCTCAGTCTCTGGGACTCCCACTGGATCACAGCTTCCTGCAGGCATCATCTGCTCCTCTGGCGTGGGCACCTCCCCACGGCTGTGGGGGTTCTCTGCATCCCCTGGACCCCATGGGCTGCAGGGGGACCACCTGCTCCCCCATGGTCTTCACCACGGCCGGCAGAGGGTTTTCAGCTCTGGCGCCTAGAGCACCTCCTCCCCCGCCTTTCCACTGACCTTGGTGCCTCCATGTTGTTCTCCCTCACATATTTTTACCTCCTCCTCCTCCTTCCCTGGCTAAAAAGAAGTGCGTGCTCACATTGTTTTAATTTCTTCTTAAATATGTTTTCACAGAGGCGTAACTAACATCTCTAATTGGCCCAGGTTTTACTAGCAGCATGTCCATCATTTTACAGCCATCAGAGACTGGCTCTGCTGGACATGGTGGAAAATTTCCAGAATCTTTACTCAGGACATGCAGGAGCCATCTTTGTACCCCACCCTGTTCACTGGCAAAAACTGGGCCAGGCAAAACTACCACATTCTTCTTCCTCACCACACCATTTTGTCTTAACAGTGGCCTCCAAAAGTGAAGATTGTGCTGCTAAGTGTCAGTTAAGTGAATTTCATCCTTGGAGATGAGAAATTTCAGGACCAGTAGCCAATAGTAAAGACAGCTTCCTCAGATGTCTGCAGACTAAGCACACACCGTACCTTTGTACCGCAATACTTGCACGTCAGGAGGCACTACACTGCTTGCCACTATTTCTTTCCATGCCACCTCTCTGCACCAATTAATATCATGTAATCTACAGCACTAACTATGGTAGGTTTATAATTAATATTCCTGAAAGCACTTGTGACTGTAAAAAGCCATTTGAGCCATACTCTCTCTGCTCACATCCATAAAGCTTCATTTTTTTGATAGATACCAAAACTTTCACTATCTATCTAAAGTGGACAAAATTAAAAATGAAATATTTCTACATGGCAATATCACCAAACTCTACCAAGTTTCAGTCAGTCACAAGGATCTTTCCTTAGTCTAATAGTCTCTAATAATTAGTCTTTTCATGACTCAAAATGTCACTAAATGTCATTTCAAGATCATAGGTGACTTATTTTTTTTGCTGAGCATTTATACTGTCTGAAAGTAATAAATATTACCACCCACGCTCACGACTAACTTTCTAAACCAGAATAGCGTCTGCACCAAAGTTTTACTACTCCACATTTCATAAGTAAAATGTAGTATTCAACTATATTCTTACATCACCAGAGGAACTTGGATTCCAAAAGTATCATATAGATTACTCTTGCTTTTAATTAAAGCTGAATAAAGTTTACTGTGAAAAAATGCCTCTAGCTTGATTGGAAATAAGACTTGGTGTCCTCAGAAGATGATTCTTTACCCTAGGTCCCTATGACTACGTGCAGACCAGTTGGCTTTGGATATATGTTAAATCTCTTCCCTGATTAGTCTTTAATTGTATAATTAAATATAATTCTTTGCCATATAAGTTTGTTTCTGAGATAACCTCCTTAAAAAGTTATTTCTGCATTTTTAAAATGCAGCAGCCAATTCTGATTATAAAGACAACCTCTGCAAAATTACAAGGTCATCTTGTGTAGTCAGATTCAAACCGTAAATTGCTCCTAAGTTAAATCCTTCAGGTCTCACTGTTGTAAGACCCTTTGATTAACTTCAATGGCAATTTTTCACAGTTTGAGATTTTGTTACAACAATTCCTTATGCTAAAAAAAAAAGTCCATATGCTTTTCCAGCAGAGCTCCTGGCACAATAAATGTATGCTGGAAGGGCTGCCTGTGCTGCCATTACATCTTTGAATGCTCCTGAGCTTTTCAGGCAGTAACAGTTCCCATACTGACAATTATTAATGACATCTTGAAGAATTCTACAACTATTCCATTAGGGAAAATCAAGTATCATCAAAGGATTGCCAATTATTCCTCTTCTTCTATTATACAAAGATGCCTGTCAGTGGGTGCCAGGGGGGATACATTTAGGTCTTTTACAGTTAGATGATAGGACTTAATATAGGGACATCTTTATAATGAGGGGAGAATGTGAATCAGAAAGAGGTTGGGCAGATTTTTCATTTTATTCTGTGTTAACCACTACAAAAAGAACATTTTTTCCCCCTTTTTTCTCTTTACTAGAGAAAAACACATAAACCCCATAAATCTCATAAAGCTTGTCATATTTTCTTTGTCAGTTCCAGAATATACCTTTGTCAGCCTGAAGATTATCTTTTTCTAAAGTTTCCTCATGAATTACTGAAGGTATGAAGTGGGGGGAAAAAAGAGCAAATAGAATTTCATTACAAGGTGATTATGTCCAGGGAAGATGTCAGAAGGAGCTCTCTTATCTTCTTTTTCCCATTATTTACCTACTCATACCACAATAACCATTTCCCTATTGATGAGCTTGTCACCTTCATATCCAAGTTAAAACACCATACAGAATATTGTCCCTCACAGAATACTGGTGCTGCAAACCTGGCTTTGATATGGAAGAATTCCAGGCTGAAATACTATAACTTAAGACATTATTTCCTTAAATATAAACAGTTTAATTCTGAGGACATATATGCAGTATTTTTGAGCATAAATATCAAGTTCTTACACAGTATTATAATTTAAAATAAGCCTTCCTGATTAAAGTTACTGGAAAATATGAGAGTAATAATACAATTGACTAAAAAAATCTCTCTGAAGGATTTTTATAAAAGATTATTTTCACTTTTCAGAAATCAGTTTTAGAGACTGTCTATTCTATTCTTTTACAGTTACTCCCTGTTTCTAAAATTAAAAAAAAAACCACGAACTTTTCTTCATCCTTAGCAATACAAAATGTAAATTATCCACTTGTTCCTTAAATCCAGTCTATCAAAACCACCATGCAAACAAAGGATATTATTTGGCCTTTCTATAAGTGACTTCATTTTTTTCATCCCAGCATGTTTTCATGTGTCCTCTAACTCACCTGAATTTTTTCAGGGGTGGGAAAGAAAAATTGGTCTAGCTACAGGAAAGGAGAAGTACCAATGTGGAACTTTTTCATCCTTTCATTTAAGAAAACAAGGTGGGAAGATATGAATTCTTATAAAGCCTGGCTTTTTCCATGGAATTTTCAGGCACAGGACAAATAATCATGTTGCAGAGTAAAGAGTTCTGTCCAGAAACCCCAGTGCGTCAGCAATCTCCCAATTGTAGACACACCAAAAGGAGTCAAGATTAGATCTTCTGTGATGATTTTCAAGATCATCGATTTTGTCTAGGAGGGAATGGTTTTTTTTCTGTTGCTGTCAGCATTGTCTACTGAAAAGCAGTTTAGATTGTCCTTGGCTTTTTTAATTCTTTCCTCTCTTGCAGTTACTCTAGCCACTGTATCAGCCAAGGTCATGCCAACTGTTTACACATCTGCTTTAATTGAAGGCACAAGACATATTAAATGGGATACATTACTTGCTTTTGCCACAGCTAAGATCATTGGAAGGGCTGTGATCTAGTCTTTTCTTAGGTTCATTTCTGACTAAGCTGATGAGTGTATTAAGATCACTACTGATGCAGACACTCCATACCTGAAAGAAAACATCCAAATCACACCATCTGAGGTCTGCAATCGATTCTCGGAATGAGAATCTCAATGCTGAGTATCAGGCAAATAGTTGATCACTAGATCCCTACAGAAATAGTATATGCAGCTCTTTCCTCCCCATTTACACACATGCATGGTACCCTAAGAGCACATCAATACACAGACATAGTGTGATACACACTGACTGCACCAAGAATTTTGACAGCCATGGACATGTGATGGCAGCATGCCACAACACCATCTTCTCCTGGCATAGTATGCTCTAGTTTTTCCATTATGTTATCCCATGTGAGAAAGAAACTGCACATGCTTCTATTTTGTTATCTCAACAGAAGACTCAATAGGATGAGTTAACTAAAGCATTTAAAATAATTAATTTTAATTAAATAAAATTAATTTTAATTGTTTAGATACAATTAGAGACCTTTGATTTCTCAAAATAAGTTGGTAACAGATTTCACACTACTCTATGCCACAGACCTCATCACTGAAATAGAAAAATGGTAAAAAAACCTTTCAGTAGAAAGGACAAGCTTAAAAAATGCGATACATTCCACTTGTAAACAGACTGCAAATATAAGCACCCTTTCCAACTTACTCCAACTTTGACATTATAATAGCGCAGGGTACAACTCATTGGTATTCTCCCAGCTGCCACCGACTTATATGTCCTATATGCAGGCAGTCCAGTGTTCATCAAAGACATATGCTTAAATTTTACAGAATATAGGATTCAGCTACTTAAGGGAGAAGGGAAAAGCAATGGAAAATAAATGTACTACCAGCCCCAGCCCTATGAAAACAACAATAAAATAAACCCTTATCATATATTTCAAAGAACAGTAAATTGATGTTATGCACACACACTTCTCAGAAAAGTTTGATATATCTAAAAAATTATTGTGGAGTTTACCCTGTTTTATCCTAAACTGGGCAAGTCTGAGCCTGTGTTGTCTCAGTATTTGGTGAATATTTCAACTTCTAAAGGGCATATTAGATCAGAATGAAAAAAGTTGAGAGAGTAAAGTGACAGCTGTGGAGCCAGATGTACCAGAGCTATGGAAATTGCGTCCTACTGCAGGCACACGCTGGAGCATGATTTTCCCAGAGCCAGCCACAGCTTTGCATTTGCCCTCCAGAAGATTTCTAAGTTCCAAGAAAGTCTGCCTGTGTACACTGACAGCGCCTCTTCTCTGGATGTGTGCCTATGAGTAGTGAGGTGTACGCTCAGCTCAGCTCCCGAGCGAATGCTCCGAACAGTGGCAGCAGCCTGTACTCATCCGTGTGGAGCTCAGCAGGCACCAAGAAACGCTCCTGAGAATCAAGATAACACTGACACAGCTCATCTCTGCCATGGTCCTGCTACCAGGTCCATGCTGCTGCTGCTTCACAGCCTACTGTAGCCTCTGCTCTGTGACATGGTTGAGTTTTCTCTGCATTTTTAATCTGAAAACCAATCACTGTCTTTAAATATCATAGGAGGGTATATATCATACCTACATGTATGTGTATGACAAGTTTTTCCTCAAAATTTGTTATGAGACAACTTCTGAACATCGTAGAACTGTTTGGGTTGGGAGGGACCTTTCAAGGTCATCTAGTCCAGCTCCCTTGCAATGGCCAAGGACATCTTCAACTAGACCAAGTTGCCCAAACCTGACCGTGAATATTTCTGTGGATGGAGCCTCTACCACCTCTCTAAGCAACCTGTTCCATCATAAAACATTAGTGTTTACATCTGATCTGAATCTAACCCCTTTGAATTTAAAACCAATACCCCTTGTTCTAGTGCCACAGACCCTGTTAAAAGATCTGGTCCTGTCTTTCTTATAAGCCTCCTTTAAGTACTGAAAGCTGCACCCAGAGCATTCTGTTCTCCTGTTTGAACCACTTCAACTCTCTCAGCCTTTCCTTTTAGGAAAACATTTCCAGCTCTCTATCATTTCCGTGGCCCTCCTCTCAATCCACTATAACAGGTCCATGTTTTTCTTATACTGAGGAATCCAGAACTGGACACAGTACTCCAGGTGGGGTCTCATCAGAGTGAACCCTGCTGGCCACGCTGCTCTTGATACAGCCCAGGATGTGTTTGGCTTTCTGGGCAGTGAGCACACGTTGCTGGGTCATGGACAGTTTTTTGTCTATTAGCATTCTCAAGTTCTTCTCAGCAGGGTTTCTCTCAGTCTCTTCATCCCCCATCAAACTGGGGCTTGAAGGCTTTTATGGTGAACCTCAACAGTCAGCAGAAATGAGTTGTTCCTGTTTATTTCAATTTTTTTTTTCCTGGTTCATTTCTCCTGTCATTCCTAGTCTGAACCCAGAGAAGCATCAAGAAAAGTAGAAATTTGTTTAAGGATATTAAGGCATAAATATGGAGTTTAAACCTTAAGTACAAGAAACAAGTATTTCATAAGCTCTACTTATCTTTAATATAGAATAGGGGCACAAGGAATGCTCCTGATCAGGCTTCAGCAACTTCTCCATCCTAGAACAATCTTTGAGGATGATGGAGCAAAGTGTGACTCTTTTCCAATCTAACATATTTAGTCCCTGGATGCCATTCTAAACTGCTACATAGATCCACTTTACTGTTGATTTGCTAGTGCATAAATGGCAGCACATCAATTGCGCCAAGGCTTAACTAATTTCTCATCTCTCAGCAGGTACTACAAAGTTTTGTCAGCATGTGCAAAACTAAGGTCTCATAAGATCTAAATTTGGCTTGGCTTTATTTAAGCTGGTGTACTTAACCGGCATCACCTCAAGGCATTCAGGAACTGGAACTTGCTGTGCAGGAAGACTTTGGCACAGTATTTGCTGTGTGGGAAGGGTTGTGCCTGCAGACAAGAGAGGTCTGGCTGGAAGAAGCTCAAGTCACTGACAAAGAAGGATGGTTTGACACAGCATGAAGAGCAGAAGTACACAGCCTGGAGAGAAAGATGATGAGCATTGTTGAGAGAGCCTTTGGTGGGAGAAGTAAAACAGCAAAGTGTTTGGGGAAGGAAAATTCATCCTGGATGTGAAAAAACTACACCTCTACTGTCTCTTCAGAAGTAATGACAACTGTGATCTGATGGAGCAGTGCAGGAGAGCACCCTTTAAGATAAACTTGTGTGTTGGGTTTGAGTGGCAAGGTTTTGGACTGCCAGGGAGCACCTGGGGTTGGCTTGTGTGAGAACATGCCAGAAGTTTCCTCCCCCTTTGGCAGAGCCAACACCAGGTGGCTCCAAAGGGACCCACTGCTGGCCAAGGCTGAGCCCATCAGCTACGGTGGCACCATCTCCGGGATAAAGTACACAAGAAGAGGGAAAACAGTTATTGCAAAGGAGAAATTGCAGCCAGAGAAGAGAAGCATAAGAATATGTGAGAAAAACAGCTTTGCAGTCACCAAGGTCGGGGGAGAAGGATGGGCAGGGGGTGCTCCAGCTGCCGGAGCAGAGATTCCCATGCAGCCCATGGGGAGACAGCTGTGCCCCCACAGCCCATGGAAGTCCATGGCAGTGCACATGTCCACCTGTAGCCCATGGAGGAGGCCATTTGGAGGCAGGTGGGTGCCCAAAGGAAGCTGTGGTCCCCTGGGAAGCCCATGCTGTAGCAGGCTTCTGTCAGGACCTGGGGACCTGCCGGGATCCCATGCTGGAACAGTCTATTCCTGAAGGACTGTACCCCATGGAAGGGAACCATGGGGAAGCAGTTCATGAAGAACTGCAGTCTGTGGAATGGACCCATGTTGAAGAAGTTTGTGTGAGAGTAGGAGACCTGTGCTGGAATGCAGGAAGAGTGTGAGGTGTCATCCCTCTGAGAAGGAAGGAGCAGCAGAGACAATGTGTGATTCTGTGACTGCAGGCCCCATCCATCAAGCCCCTGTACCACTAAGGGAGTAAGGTTAAGTCCAGGGAAAAGGAAAAGTGGAGGAGAGGTGTTTTAAGAATCTGTTTTATTTCTCATTATTCTAGTCTGATTGGTAAAAAATTCAATTAATTTCCCCAGGTTGAGTCTGTTTTGCTCAAGATAGTAACTGGTGTGTGATCTCTCCCTGTCCTTATATTGACCCACAGCCTTTCATTTCGTCTTCTCTCTCCTGTCCAGCTGAGGAGGGAAGCGAGAGAGCAGCTTGGTAGGCACCTGGTGTCCAGCCAGGATCAACTCACCACATCATGCAGGGGTGAAAGCCACATGGTAGATCAGGCCCCTGGTGTCAGAACTCACCACCAATTCGCAGACGCTCGTCTCCACTTTGTGCAGAACAAGCAGTTTTAGAGGAATGGTTTGCAACCAACTCCATAAACACGCGTATGATCATTTTACCTGTGGGAATTTCCCTTTCTAGCCCTAAACCCTAGAGTCAAACAGAGTCCGGAGCACAGAGCTCTGAATATCTTTCTTGTTTTTTCACACAAAACCTTAATAACTCAAGCAGTAGGTCTGTTTTTAAGACTGCACTATTCACGATACTATTAAGACTGTACTACCCTATGTATAGGATTCACAAGTATAGTACAGACAGAATATATCAAGTTCTTCCTTAGTTATGAATTAATTTCACTTTGACACAGATGACCCATCTTTTAGGTTTATGCATAAGAAATAACGTGAAGCCTTGTCTGGCCTCACTGTTGTTATGCCTGCAGGCATTATAAAAATTTACTGAGGTGAAGTTCACAAAACACTTTGCCAAACGTATGTTCTACTGGTATTCATTTAATAAGACATGGGGACTTCCAGCCTCCAGCAGGTCATGTAGCCTCTCCACCTCTGCTGTACTCTTTGTTAATCGTGAAAAAAACAAAAACAAAAACAAAAAAAAAAAAAAACAAGTGACTCTCAGCAGTAAAATAGTTTCTTTTTGCCTTTTCATAAACCATGTCAAGCAAGCAATCGCTGTTGAAATAATTTAGCTTCCTTAATTTTTGATATTGGTACTTGGCACATACCAAATCCCAGCGTGTTGCTTGAGCTATTTGCCAACAGTAACTTCTGGAAAGATCCTCCACTATGGCAATTCAGTTGTCTCTTTCCTTTCGCCCTTTACCAGTACTGGAACTCTGGTTCGGAATTACAGCAAAGCCTGGTGAGAACTGCTCTGTGGATGTGTGTTTAGCAATTAGGTATTAGTAGTGGCTTACAAAGTGCTTCCTTATCTGCCACAGCAGTATTTCGGCTGGTGCTTTGCACGTGTGCCAGGATATTCCTGGACTGAGCTGCCACAGATGTCTCTGCTGTATCTTCAGTGTTATTTCCTCTGCTAAGATGGTGTCTCTCAATAACAACTCAGACTGGAGCCAAACATTTCCACAAACTCCCTCTTTCCTAGACTCTCTTTCTCACTGTTGTTTGACCTCAATTATGGTGATGAGTATCTTTTACAGGAAGGAGAACGGGTTGTTACCACTAGTAATTTCAGTATATTTTATCAGCTGTGGGATTTTCTAAAAATTCTCTATAGTTCCAGTGTTTCAGAAACACACTGTCATGTATCCAATTTCCTCCTCATTCCTAGCTTTCTGAAACTGCTAAAGCTGGGAACAGGTTTTCTCAGACTGGTTTTTGCTTAGCTTACAATTAATTCCGTCCTCCAACATTGAATGAAAATATGTATCACTTTTAAGGAAGTGTTGTCATACTAAATCTCGTATTTCTGCTTATATTGGAGGAATAGTAAAATAATATGGAAGCATGCAACTGTCCCCTTATACTATGTGTTATCCAATCAAACTGGAAAACAACACATTAAACAATTGTATTGGACATTTAGATGGGCTGTTGGACAGAGGCCAAGACAAGGAAGGGCAGAATAGATGTGGAAAGAAAAGTGGCTTTAAACCACCATCGTTCAGCAGATCTCTGGCAGGCTCAGGAGAAAGCAGAACTCAGATTCTTTGCTCACCATGCAATGCCCTCTGCAACAAACCTCAAGAGCTCTGTGCACACACTGAAGTATCCCCCCAACCATTTTCTTATGAAGTTTCACATTTTTTCTCAATTAAAAATGCCAACACAGGATTAGTTCCCATTTCTCTGTGACAGACATTTCTCTCATCCTCATCACTGCTCTTACTCCCTACATTAATGTGTACTTTTTCTCACTACAGTCCTAGAAAATAGTTCTACATTACAACAGAAAGGGCAAATGCCAAAAACAAACAGGTTACCATTCTCCAGGTAAAACATCATATGAGAGTTCAATCTTTTCCCAAATCTGGCTTATTGTCTTTAAATGAATCCATTTTCTATTATTCATAAACTGTTTTAATCCCAGTTCTTCAGCACTCATGATAATATTTAAGGTGGTGCTATATTTTAAATCCCATATTCCACAGTTCCTTCTAATGTTAATCATCTCTCTTACATTGGTGTGGCTGGGAACAACCTTGGCATAAGTTTTTCTAATGCACAGATTTTACTTTTTGCATTGTATCTGAGATTCATCATAACACCAATCTGGAATTCACAGTTCAATTAATTTTTCATTTTATTTTAATGACCTTTCTGGAAAGCAACTCACTAGCATTTGTTTTATTATTATTATAATCTTCCACTGCTTGGCTTCCCCAATCAAAACACATTACAAGACAATTATTCTCTCTTCATGATTTAGATATGGTTTAATGGCAATAAATGAAACATTATGAGAACAATCCTCCCCAATCAACAGATTAAATTCTTAGAGAGCCAGAAAGCATTTTCAACTCTATCTCTTACTTTTAACACATCCACATTGATAGAAGGTCCCACCTCCATGCAATTAAATCTGTGTCACACATGAAAACAGTTAAATATGGTTGCATGAATCAGGAGGTGAGCATCCTTGTGAGCACAGAATTGAAAAAGCAGAATTTCTTCATACCTTACTTTCATTAGCTTGCCAGTGGTAATTTGGGAATGAAGCTTTCCCTCCAAAAGAGAAAGTGTCTAGACACTAATATGGAACTGTACGAAATAACCCCCCTGACTTTCAGGGAGACTGTTCTGTCTTTAACAAACCTCCACCCACAAAAGCTGGTTTTGCATATTTAAAAGGGGTGCTATCTATTTAGAATGAATGAGTGAAATGCAAAGATGAGCCTAAAGTAAAATTCCTGCAACTTAAAAATCCACAGCACAAGGACATCCAGAATCTGGTCTAATTCCATGAAGCTTGAGGCCCTCTTGAATCTCAAGGCAACAAGTAGTTGTGCATTTATCTATGGAACGAAAACCCTTACTTTACAGTCTCTGATGTTATTGGCATCAATGACTACTAATCACCCTGGCTGGGCTGATGGAGTCAGTAAGATTTGGCTTGCACAGCTGCAATATGATATTCAACAGGACTAGATCAAGACAACAACCATCCATGGATCAAGTAGCTCTCAGACTACACAGGAGAGGACGGCAGTCTGATTCCTCTTGACAAGATTGCTTGATGATTGCAAAGTACTTTGTATGCTTTCTGTCTTCTGAAAGGCATTGAGAACACTTACTAAATAATACACGTACAAGTACAACAGAAGTCTGGCCCTTTCCAAACAACATTGTTCTTATTGAGGCTCTGATAAAAGACAAAAATGTTTAAATCAGAAATTACTGAAAGAAAGAGCTCCTATGGAATGAAATCTACAGATGTATATACACAAATGTGTAGGCTTTATAGTAGCATGTAGTCAATTAACTAAAAAGGTAGTGCGATAAAACTATCCCTAAAATGCTTTATAGAATTGGCAAAGATCGATGTACCCTTGAGTAAAAGACACTGCCAAGACACTTGAAGCATACCTGAGCACCTGTGTGTATGCAATGGCTGTGATGAAAGGACACCATCTCCCCACCTATCACTCACTTTAGAGAAAGGATTCTAGCTCCTAAAGCATTTGCCAGACAGAGTTAAAGTCAAGTAAGCTTAATGTTTATAACTGGTCATATTTGGCCCTAGCATTGCCAGACTCTGAACAGAAATATCAGGAAAACCTAACCCAGAGAACACTCCTGTGCAGCTGTGAGCATGAACAGCACACGGCTGACTCCTCACCTTCCTCCTGCTGTGCCTTTCTCAAACACCACCTCTTCTACGTGTTTTCTCCAGGTGAAATCAAGAAGATCTGAGCCTTAGCTAGGAGTGCTTAATAAGGCCTCTCACAAAGGCAGGTGTTAATTTGTTCAAATTAAGGAATATCAAGTCATTAGAATGACTGGGCTTGTTTTCATTTTAGTTCAAAAAAGCTGAATCTACATTCTCCAATTCTTAAGTTCCTGCTATGTAGCTTTTCAACTACATATTTCCCCTCAAATTTGAGATGCTATTGGAGCAAATAAGCCAGAAAACAAATCCGAGAGGATTTATCACCAGCGCAAATTTATATAAACCTGACATTTCAATCCCCAGTTAAATATGAACCTGACCAGAAAAAAAATATGCAACTGCCCAAACTAACTTCCATTCACAGACATCAGGGAAGAAATTTTAAGCAGATCAGACTCACAGCTGTGCACCCCATTTATCTCTAGATTTCTGTTTATCTGTACATCAAGTACCATAGTGAGATCAAACATGAAAGTTTCTCTTTAGTATCAATTCCCACCCCTCAAATGTTCATAGAGTGAGCAGTCCTTCATTTCCTACATACAGAAAGCATCTCTCTCAACAACAGCTACTTTTAAGGTGATTTACGTAGAACTTCATGGGTAATGATGTGGGGTGACCCCACCCACTCCACCCTCATGTGGCATCTCCCTGAGATTTGGTGGTTTTGTGGAAGGACTAGGAATTATACATGAGTGCATTAGATTTGTGATGAATATAAGGGTTAATTACGCAGGTTGAAGGTATTTTCCAGTTTTATCAGAGTTAACGCACAAATCAATATACTTTTTTACCTGAGTATTTTTTACTCCTGTCGCATTCAATCATTATCTAAGATAATGGATTTTAAAGACAGAGTTCTGATCCTGCTGAACTTTGCAAGCTTCATATTTCAATGAAGCCGTAATGATGGGATCAACTTCTACAGCAGCCTATGCTGAGGTCAAAACACAGCATTGTAACTTCATTATACTCTAAAGTATAAATAAAAGAATGTGCATTGAAGGAATGAAGCCTCCAGAGATTTACTTTGCATATTAAAAATGAATAAAACTAAATAGAAAAGTATAGTATATCACCCTATGTTTAGTTTCTCCATGAAAGTCATGACCTAATAGGTTTTTCCTGAGGTAGAAAGTGAATACAAATGAATACACAGCAGTGCTGTAACATAACACCGGTGTAGGGCAACTAGAAAATACTTTGGTACTAGTGGTATTTGAGAAACTCCAAAATGGTAGACATTGTGATGGTCAATGAAAACTGTTATTTCACTAACAGTTGCACATTTTCTGACATTTGAGAGGGGCTGACTGTCTGATGAACATACCTATCACTCCCTTTGGATACCCTGATACAATGTCAATCTATAAATTAAAAAGAGACACTAGAAGGCAATACAGGACATAATTGCTAGCATGATAAAATTTGTTAGGTTAGATCACCAATGCTCAATTTGGACCACTGCAGAAAGCAGAGACCACCTTCATTTTAAGCAGAGAGCCACAGTCAGTGTTGCCTGAAGGGCCTTCTTCCATGAAATCCAAAACAGACCTGCTCATCCTTGTCCAGGTCCATTTTTTTTTGTTGTTTGCTTTAAAGGAATGCATTTAATCTTACCCTACTAATTAAGTAGAAGAAAGGCCCAGAATTAAAACCTGAATGAAATTAAAAAGTTATTAATTCAGGAAAAATTCTACAGGGGTGCTTTGAAAAAATAATGACTCCTTGTCACAAGGACTCTGAAGTTTGCTTTGAAAGTATTTTTTCACACTTATGGTACTTCCATGTTATTTGCTAGGCAGGTGTTACAAAGAAAAATAATTATTTCCTTATACAAGCATTTAAATGTGGCTCAAGAATATGCCACAGAATATTGCTTATTATTAACATTTAGCTCACTGATTTCTGTGTTTAGGCATTGTTCCAAGCGGAAATATGGATGTGACTAAGGCTATACTTCCCAGTACAACAGTTAGTGTCATCCTTTTGGGAAAATATCACCATGATTTTCAGAAAAATTACTGAGTTTTGTTGCCAAGGCTAATTCAAATTATAATTTTACCCAGAGAAGTGGATTTTTTTTTTCATATGGTGACAAACAAAAGCAAAACCATGACACTATTATTAAGCAATTTGCTGAGATAAAAATCAGTTTTATTTCTACCTATAGAAAACCACATTATTCATAATAGAATAGCATAAACAAAAATAAATACAAAACCCACTGCAGCAGAGAGACAAATGCCTGACGAAGATACAGTTGTATCTAATCTTATTAGGAACACATACGCTATGTTAGTAATTGCATTAACAGATGTACAAAACAATCTGCTAGAACACTATTCATTTTGTCTGCTAATGGTAAACAGACTATGTTCTCTTCTTCACCTTCAAGACTGATTTTAATTTTTCTTTCTGGAAATAATTGCTTCCTTGAATAAACATCTCTTCCTTGCTACACTACCACATGATGAGGGACTCCAAGCCAACATATTACCTCTATTTCCAGAGTTTACTTTCCAATGGAAGGTGTTCATCATGTCAAATAATCAGTATACAAAAAAATGTGATGCATTTAATAGAATATTTAAGTGTATATAAAAGAAAGCCTGCAACAATGACACAACAGCACATAAAGTATCTTTACAGATTTTCTGTTTTCTAATATATCCAATTTCAGAACCTGTCTCGGAAATATGGACAATACATTATTTTATTCTTCCTTATCCACACTTAAAGATTTTTTTCTCATTTAAATCAAATTAAACTCAGAGTCTAATTCAACCATTCTGGAGGAATTATTACACAATATAAATGTCAAATTACCAAACACACACACAGACTGTGCCCTGTCACCCACTCCAGTGATAAGCTTCTGTCTATTAACCTTCTGTCTATATATTAATTGTTCAAGGTGATCATTTAAGGAGAGCAATGAAAAGAAAAAAGAGTGAATTTCATTCAAAGCTAAATAAGTTTAGTTATCTTTGCAAAAGTAATACTAGCATAGCTTTTGAAGGACTACTGAGCACTGTACAAGCCACAGCTTCAATCTACTTACACTCTTGATGGCTCTGTGACAAGATCAGTAGTTCATGATGCACAAACAATATTAAGTAACATAAAACCAAGAACTGTTTTACACTGGTCCCAGTAAAAATTATATTGTTCATGCTTCAGAACTACATAGGAGTTCATCATAGGTAGTAGGTGTTGCTAGGTTTAAAGTAGTCACCCAAACAGTAAAAACTAATTTCTGTTTAATGGAAATAAAATAAGCTACTAGCAAACTCAATAAAGCAGTTTAATCAAGTAGTAGTCCCATATGGAAAATAGAAAAAAAACAGCTTGGTGAATAAATGGAGAGGGAAGTTAGATGGGGAAATAAATTCCCTAAATTTTCGTATGCAGCTCCAGTAGAAAAGTATATGCCAAATTCCATGAATATCCTGAAAATCCATGAAGTTTAATTCGCCTGCCTTGGTTCTATTTCTTTTAATTATTAAAACATGTAAACAGCTCTTAATGGCTGTTGAGTCATGGCACTCACTGCTGAACTTGATTCAAGTATTTGCATAGAGATATCACATCCATTATAGCATCATTCAACTGATGCTTGAATTTCTACTGGAGCAGAAGCAAATCCAGTTCCTACGCCATGTCACCATCAGTTCTGCCACAAAACAGCTAAATTCATTACCAGAGAAAAAATACAAAGGCTGAAAAAAACTTAGAGGACGATAGTCTTCCTAGTGATAGAGCTGCTCTGCCTCTGTCAAAAACTGGTAGCAGGGTGGCCCAAGAAGAAAAAAACGTTCTTTCTGCCTCCAGAACTTACCATGCATAGTGGGAGAGACTCGTCAAATGAGTCCAGTAAAAACAGACCCTGTTCAGCCACAGCAATAAAATGCAATGGCAAATGACAGAACGACATTGATTTAGACCATCACTTGAAAGCACAGTTTTAAAGCACCACTTTCAGGCACCCAACTGCAAGTTGAGCAAATGCCATCAACTGGTAATCATAACTGCCTGTACATAAAATAGTGCTGGCTCCACTATGTAAGGTTGCATAATTTTTGCATCTTCTTCTCAGCTTTTCCTTTTAATTTGTCTCAAGAGTTTAATACATGCTCAAATCAATCAAAGTAAATTCAGCAAGTCAGATGTAAGGGTAAGTTATAAGAAAATATATTCATTTGCACTAGTTAAACCTGAATGTTTGAAAATCTGGATTTAGATCTTGGTGCTACAGTCTAGTTGATAGGGTGGTGTTAGGTCATAGGTTGGACTCTATGGTCTCTAAGGTCTTTTCAAACCTAATTGGTTCTTTGATCTGCTGTTGCAAATTGCTCTTCTATCTGTGTACTCATCCTGAGAGCAAAAAGAGAGCTTTGTTTTAATGGTCTAAGCTTTTCTACATAACTATCGTACGACCAGGAAGATACACTGGGTTTAATTAACAAGAAAACCCTTGGATCAAAACAATAACACTTAACAAGCTTCCAGAACACCGACTTTAGGATGCACTGATAATTTTCCTTTTCTTCTGTTAATTACATGGAATTCAGCTCTTCCAACTCTTGAATACCCAACCCTATATTTTGAATTCCTTCTTCTATAACCCTCTGTCCTGATTTCAGTTGGGATAGAGTTAATTTTTCTTTTAGTAGGCTGATAAAGTGCTCTGTTTTGGATTTAGTGTGAGGATAATGTTGATAACACATCGATGTTTTGGTTGCTGCTGAGTAGCGCTTCCTCTAAATCAAGGATTTTTTAGTTCCCCGTTCTCTGCCCACAGGCAGGTGCACAAGAAGCCAGGAGGGAGCACAGCCAGGAGAGCTGAGCCCAGCTTGCCAAAGGGATGTTTCACACCATAGAACATCATGCTTAGTACATATCCTGGAGGGGTTTGGCTGGAAATGACCATTTAATGCTCATGGACGGGCTGGGCATCAGTCATAGGGTGGTGAGCAATTATAGTGTGTATCACTTGTTTCCCTCAGGTGTATTTCTCTTTTCCTATTACACTTTTTATTAGTGGTAGTGTTAGTATATTTTATTTTGTTTCAATTATTAAGTTGGTTTTACCCCAACCACAAGGTTTAATTTTTTCCCACACTTCCCCTCCCCAGTTGAGCAGGGGGAAAGTGAGTGAGCAGCTGCATGGTACTTAGTTGCCAGGGGGTTAAACCACACCACCTTTCCTTTTTCCTGGATGCTGAGTCTCACCTTCTTCCAAACACCCACCTTTCTACACAGGTTTATGTTCAATGCCAAATGGATGACCTTCAGACAGGACATGGGACAGGCAGAGTTGTGCCTCTGACTTGGATCAGAAATAAGGAATAAAAAGTCAGATCTTAAATCCAGATTATGTAAGATTGGGGAACTACTGTGAAGATAGTAGGAAACAATACTGTAAGACAACTTATTAAAGGAGCTATGTAAAATCTAGAAAGATGCGCAGAAAGCTGCCTAAAAGGAACACCTCATCAAAATTAAGAGGTACAAAACACCAACCGAACATACAAAAATCCACAAAGAAACACCCGCAAACCCAGACTAACTACTAAATTCTAAAATTGCCCTAGAGTTCAAGAGAATAACAAAGGGGATTTCTTATTCTCCAAGTGAAGCATAATAGCTCAAGAATCATTAAGAATCAGAGACCAATTAGAGAAGGCCATAATCAATTGCATTGCACTTTAAATATGGGCAGCTTCCCAGTGTTCTTCATGGCAGTTCAGATTTTTGCAATCCATGTGATAGGTGACAAGACGAGGGTAGCACAGAGCTCAGCTCACATGCAGTCAAGGTATGAATAATTGCATGGGAGTGAATCCTTCACAATAAAATGCGCCTACAATGTCTCAGATTCCTGTAAAACTCAAAGTATTCGGTAAAATTTAGTATGCCACTGACAGGAAAGATGTACAAATTAATAAACACATGAAGAATAATCATCACAGACTGGAGAGAAAACAGAGCAGAATTTATGTCAGAATGAAATAATGCCAGGAGCAGTGGATAAGAAGGAGAGACAGATATCCAGCTATTCAGAAGAATATGTTAGAACATGAATGAAGCCCTCAAAAAGTTAATTACTGACAAAATATCTTTGTGAGATCTCACTCTCCATTAAAACAAATCCCTTTTCTCTTTTGGTACAATATATAACTGTTTGCACTGTAGCAATACTGGCATCATCACTGCTGTACATCAGGAGACATAGAAAGCTGAGCCTTAAAGCCCTTTAGCAAGTGTAAATGGAAAGAAAACAAGCTCAGATCCCTAGAAAGTGGAACACCTTAATTTACACCAGCAAGACTCTAAAAGCTATTAGGTAAGTCTGAAATATGTGATTATTGAACAATACAATTTCCTGTAATCCTTCTTATAGGGCTTTTGTGTTTTTAGTTATTACACATGTTACTTATTACCCCATAAATATAGCTTATCTTAATGCTTTATGTACTTTGGTTGTGCCAAGACATGGGTACAAACAGCTTGATTCTTCATGTACATATGTGATATTTCTCCAAGAATCCAGTCCCAAACAAAACATCAGATTTGCATCCACTTTACTCTGAACCCACAAATTGTTATGCAGACCAGAAAGACAACAAACCAGGAAAAAATACTCTTGATCTGGTAAAACCCCGTCCCTTCTATATGGCTTATTCCTGTAATTCAGGAAAAAAGGGTGGGATTGAGAAAAATTTAAATAGCATTAGTCAACATCTAAGTATGATTGACAAGGAGAATTCTGAATGTTAAGATCAAATGATATATGAGTAGGGACCAATTAAAACTATAGAAAATTCAAAACTTCAGTAGAATCTAGAACACAACCTTTACAAATATGATCATTTGTGAGTGTAAGCTAGACAGAAGGGTTCCTAAGTGAGTTTCTAAACTTAGTATTTTTCAAGCACATTCACATCCAATGGCTCTGTTTGGACTCACTCAATATGACTCCAGCAAATAGTTGCTCCTAATGTAAACAATTAGCTATCATCAATCCTCTTACCCTCAGTTAGCTTTGAAGAAGATCCACCCATGAGGGATCAGTTTGGCCCCAGAACTTTGGTAATGAGCCTGTGAAATCACTACATGCAAGGAACACCAAAAAAAAAAAAAAAAAAAAAAAAAAAAAAAAAAAGGCCTAAAATCAAAACCAAACAATGAATCATTAATGCTCTCAGAGAAATGTGTTAGAAATATCTACCCATGAGAGTTTTTAGCAGATGTCACAATGACGACCAGTAAAATCACAGGATGAAACCAATCTACAAATTTCATAATATCAAGCACTGAATTTCAATACGCAGCTGTTCAAGTTGTCACTTTTTTTTACTATCTGCATAATTTCGATGGCTCAAAACCAGAAAGCATATACAACTAAAAATTGGCAGTCACATTTATACTAGCTGATGTGCTACTACCATTAATTTTCCTTATCTCATGTTATTTCTCAGTACGCAATGTTAGAGCTGTCAAGATATATTTTCTTGGCTTTTGTGCTGTTAACATACTAATTCATATACATAACAGCTTTCATGGCTGTGGCAGAGAGACTGAAGCTTTACTTCTAAAAAAATATATTTCTGGCAAAAAAAGTGGGAACCCTAGAAGTATGCTGTATAAAACTCACAGGAAAAAACATATCTAGGAAAGAAAAAATAATGAATGTAAAGAAGGAATAACAGCACGTCATTCACTTCCTAAGTTCTCCTACATCCCTAAAATCACGGTCAAATCCCACCCTATTTACGGCCACTTTTGAGAAAGCGCATGAAGTGATTTTTGTAGACAGTTTACAGGCTTGTGTTTTATCCCAGTTCTCAACCCCCCCAGAGCACTACTTATAGAAGAAAAGCAAGGCTTTGAAACAACAAAAAAATTTGCAGCTTTTGTGGTGTATTTCAATATCAATGGCTCTGCTGAAATTCCTTCCTTCAACTTCCTAAGAAAATCTCTACTCTTAAGAGATGCAGTGCTCAGATGCAAGAGGGCTCTTGTGTAGATTTGTAAATTCAAGCTCTGTATCAATCCCCTTTACTGTTTGTTGAAATGATCCTTCAGTCATGTCAGAAATACTCTGCCTTTAGTTTTCTTTACTTTAGTCCTGCTCTGGGAGCAGCAGCAGTCTCTTTCTAGTCATACAGTTTTGTGTCCCTTAAAACAATGTCAAGAGAAATGAGGGCAGAACTATTAGGTGGAGGCAGAATCCTTCAGAAAAGCCTCTTGAATTGTTAGATTCCTCCTTGTCAGCATCCACCAGGGTGCATGACTTTTCAGTCCAATGCCATTCATTTCATTGAGGTATTCCTCTGGTTGTTTTTAAGCCATCCCATCCACATTTGCAGCAGTTACCTCCATTAGCCTCCTTTGGCCATCTGAAAAGCAGGACACCTCCACTCCTCGCTTCCAGTTTTTATCAGCTCCAGATGACTGTTCAGACAGCCCAAATGAAAGATACCATGTAAAATATTACATTCAAGTGTACTTTAAGGAGATAAACCTCCAAGAAAAAACCCTCAATAGCCTAATACTTTTGTTAGGACTATTTTTTGGACAACTGGCAATATTTTTATTTCTTCCATTTAGGTCAGAAATATTGCATTATCTGTTAGAAAACCACTTTAACTTATGTTTAAACTATTACCAGATAAAATACCTCTGAAGAGAACTTCAAGCAATAATCACATTTACTTAATTTGCTTCGGCCTTCTACGTATAATTTTATTTGCTTTAAAAGCAGCATCAGTTATCATTCAAAATCAATGACTTGCACAGTAACATATTTTAAAAAATAAAATGTATGTAAGCTTTACTTCACATCACTGATTTTCTTACTCACTACTTCCTTTAAACAGCTTCAATGTCACCTAAAGACCTTTCCAACTGTCAGTGTCAGGTGTCTCTTAACCATGCCATTTTTAAATCACTTTTATACCTCAATACCCTTCAGAGCAGGAAGCTGACATTGCATTCTGGGACTGACAGAAAGCACTGCCATTGAGTCCCAGAATTTCAGCATCCCACTGCAATTTTGTCAGGAGCCAGCAACCCCTCCGTCCCACAGCTGCTTATGCTACTGCAACAATCCAATGAATATTTTCACATGCTATCAAGAGAAGAAACAGAGGAAACAACATAGTGGTAAACTCCTCATTTATCACATTAATGGTATTTTAGAGGCTGGCTAATTTATACTTATTTGCATGCATCTGCCTAAGAATTGGGCTACTACAGCTACCAGAGAAGGGAAATGTTGGGCCCCCACCAGGCTGGCGCTCGTAGACCAAGGAACCCCAGACTGCCAGGCAAGGGTTGGAACTGGCCTGACTGGTGGTTTCTGCACTGCCAGCTGCTGGAAAGTCACAATGAAAACAGCCAAATCCTCGGCTATCTGCTGATTAGCTTTTGTTAGTGAATTAGGGGAACTGGTTCTGGAGGGAACTCTACATACTGGGCTGTCTCCAGACCTGCCAAGACACAAAGCATCTCTGGGAGATCATGTTCTTGCAAAATGACATGATATTTCCCTGCCCACTCTGCTTTCTGATGCGAAGATATGTTAGGAAAGCATTTAAAAGCAAAAATCACGTATGAAAATAAGGTGACATTAAAAAGTCCAATTTAATTAATTTTTTTCACTTTTGTACACTCAGTCTCTGCTTTCATCACTGTTCTGTAAACTCTTTCTAGTGAAAGAGTTTAGTTGAAATCTGAGGAGATTCCAGTCTTTTCTAGAAGCAGTGGAAATTGATGTTTCACTTGATTGAAGAGAGAGTACAGAGTGAAAGGAAATGGGTTGTGCTTGGCTTTGACCTTGTTTTCTGATATGTTTGTTAAATTGTATTTAATTGGTTTCTTTATTTTTCTATTCTTAAGGCAATCATTCTGCTTTCTTTATGCAGCCTATGAGAAGGCCCAGTAAAGAAGAAACTAAGGTAAAAATGAATATAAAAATACGCTTTGGTGGAAAAGATTTGTGGAACACAAATAGGAAGAAGTATTTTTCAAAAAGACCAGTGCAGAATCTGCTGCCATTGTTGCAATTCACACAGGCAAACTGGCAGTCAGCGACTGCATCCTCTTGGGCATACCTTTAGCATATGAGTTTGAAATCTAGGATCAAAAATTGAATTTTATCTCAAATATTTGTTCAACAAATAAACCCAGACATACTGTAAATTCTTTTCTAACACTAGAAATCTACCTCTCTTCTCCATCTCCAGAGGAAATTACTGACCATTCTTCTCAGCTGCCTTCTGGAAACCGGGGGTGTCATACCAACTATTTTAAAACAGCAAGTCCTCTGGAAGATATTAACATCTGTTACACTGGTGCAGAACACAAACTCAGTTTACTGTGAAATTGTGCTGTTTGTAAGCTATTTTCACTGGCTCGCTGTACCAGTCCCTGGATAAGGGAGAGGCAACAGAGAACTATTCAAAAGCAGTTTAGCTTTCTGTTCTTGGGAATCATGAAAGTCCCAGCTGCCAGCCCAACTTGAAGAGGAAACAAATAGGAGATGCCCCTTCTTGGATGCCATTCCCGGATGGTCTGACTGCTTGCAAGGAGCTCTGAGGCTCTGCTCTTGACATGTTCGATATGCCAGAGCTCAAACTCTGACCTCGTGCTCTGAGGCTTGACACGCAGAGGTGACACAGCCTAAAAGCTCTTTGAAAAATTCAGTGGTACAAATGCTGCCACAATACAGCATATTTGCGTGAAAAAACAAACACAAAGAACTGAATTATAGATGTCACAGTGTTCCTATTCACCTCAATTTAAATTACTTTGCTTAGTACATGTGTTTAAAGATGTGTAAAAAAAAAAATAAATCCCTACTTAAATAATCTCTCAAGAGCTTGGCATAAGCGTCCCCATTAATCATCTTTGATTCCATTGCCAGTCACTGCAGCCAAGACATGCCCATCTCCTCCTCCATATGTCACATCTCATTGCCCAACCCTGCTCATGAAGAACAATTTCTCTGGATGACATGGCTACATCTGCCCAACATCAACATTCTCTTGCAAAACCAGATGGATTTAATCTTGCTTTGTTCACTGCCTTTAACACAGATTTGTACAGTTAAATCATGCTGATAGACCAAGAACTTTGCATATGCACGTGTGGACAGAAACACACACGTTTTGGGGGTTTGGGGAGAACTGAGGGCTTGGAAAGGAAAATGTATCAGCCCTACACTGCTTCTAGTATTTGTCCTCCCTGGGTTTATTTCAGGCTTTCAGTTCTTTTCACAGGCTAACGTATCCTCCTAATGCTGTAGTATCCCAGAAGTCATTTCATTAGCAGAAAAAGGCACTGCCGTAATATGAATGAGTAAAGATTAGTAACATTAATAAAAGCGGTTGAAAGGACAGCATTCTCCTCTTTCATTAGACTAGAAATTTATTAAATTATCCTGCTAACTGAATTTAATACGTTCTTATAATCCTTTCTTAATTCTCATTACATATTCATTTTTTTCCGATAGATTTGTAAGTTTCCTGGAAGAAATCCAACTATTTCATTCCATTCTGATTTATTTTACTTTTGCAGCTCTGTCACATGAACAACAAATTTCTTTGGGACAAGTATTCTCAGCTAAATGCTAGGAACATTCGTCCTGTAAATTTGCCTTCCCAAATGGAAACAACCCCTGTTTATTAAATATATACACAATTAACTTGGACATCAGTTTTATTTTTATGAGGTATATTCTAAGCGAGTTGGTACCTAAGTACCAAAGCTGAGCTTTAACTCACTTCATAATCATATTTGAGAAGCCAGAAATCTGAACTAATTCCAGCACCAAAATGACCAAATGCTTGACAACTCCAGCCCAAAGACAGAGCACATAGAGGCTCAGCAGACTAAAGAAAAAAAACCAAACCAAAACAAACAAACGACAACAACAACAACAAAGCCCCCAACTAAACAAAAAACCCAACCAAGCAAACAAAAAAAACCCACTGTGATAAAACTATTCTCACTCATCTCCCAGTTGTTTGCTGCCTCAGCTTATTGGACTCTGTTAATCTTTTGATGCTTCTAGAAAGGTTATTTTCAAAACGCATGAACAAACATAACATTATGCAAGAAATAATAAGAAAAAATGGAATAAAAACTTTAACCTCTGCCAGCACCTGGGTTAGTTTAAATAACTAGCAACACAATTGCAATTATATTTGTAATATTACCTGAAAAGCTTTTTCAGTAATTCCACCAGAAGTTTGTATTCATAATACTGGTTTAATGGGAGCCCTTGAGTCCAACCAGATTTATAGTAAAAAGCAAACAAACAAGCCTCATGAACCCTCTGGGAAGATTTTCACAGTAAAATGCATTTATAGTACTGATGTAGATAAGCATCATTCCCAAAAGCCAGTTCTTTTTACAGTCAATGAGTCTTTTGTTTTCTGCAGCTGAATCCAAATATTTTATATTTCCAAGTGAAATTTGGATTCATCTGTCTGCTTTGGTAAGTTGGCATCCTATAACTATGTTTTAATTGAATAATTGCACAAGATAATATGCAGTGCACAGAGTACTCTGTGAGTAATGTATGAGTGAATTATTGCCTGACAATACCTAGAGCAAAATTTTAATGGCCTGAGGTAAGGAGAAAAATCAGAAGCTAGTATCAAAAACAGACCAAACAAAAATCAGAAAGCCCAAAATAAAATTATTAATTTTAAAAAATCCTAAGAGATTTACTGCCGCTTGTTTTAGTAAAATCTTGCATTATTCCTCACAAGGGAATATACTGCAAAGCAAGAGGCGTACAGAAGCAAGTACAGGGGTACTTGCATGTTTTCTGCTCATGGCAAGTTTATTTAGAATGTTTTGCACTTGTGTTTAAACTGATGTGGGACATTCTTGATTGTGGAGTAGAAAGGGATCAAGTATTTTAAATATTTTATAATTACTTTTTACATGCTGAACTCTTCAGTATTTAAAACAAACAAATAAACAAAACCCCACAAAGCAATCACAAAGAAACCAAATCCACAAAACCAAACACCAACAGACACATTCCATAACATATGCTTCTAGCCAAAGCATATCAGACATGGCGATCCTATTATAGGCACAGTGTTAAATTTTATTTTGCTGAGGTGATTGTCTCACTGCTCCAGCTAAGAGCTCATCTATTTTCAGAGGTGTATCACAGAGAGCTAATATCATAACAAAAAATAACAACATGAATAATGAAATAAAGAATTTTTTTTTCTTAAAACCCTTAGTACACCTAGATAATGTGTTCACTCTGATGATTTACATTCTTAATGGCACAGTCCTATACCAGACTACTTACCTCCATATCCAAATATGAGAATTAGATCCTAAGATGTTTGATATCAATATATCAAACAAAAATGTAGGCAACAACAACAAATTTAGGCATCCTAAATTAGGTGCATGGAGACAGCCAAAATATTATGTCCTGTTGATTTTACAGTCACTTACCACCAGCCTAGTCACCATGCCAGCTCACAATTACACTTTCATATATAAATAACATGTGCTTAATAAAATTTTTAAAAGGTAGGAAATAATAGCACAGGAGGTTTTTGGTTGAGCGAGTTTTTTGCTATTAACTTTTATGCTGAGGCTGAAAATGCGTTTAAGTTTACAAGCATTGCTGGGCAGTGGGAATGCACACTGTTACTTAAGGTGTCAGCTGGCAGATGGTAACTTGGGAAACCCTTTAGGAGTCACGTTCTGCCACAAATCCATGCAAGTGCCTCAATAATCAAAGCAAACTGTAGGGTAACCATGTTATGAATGATAATATCCAAACATGCTAACTCCCAAGAAATAAAGGCAATATGTAATGGGAAAAAAAAAAAAAATTAAAGCCCTCACACAGTTTATATCTCTGTAATTATTACAAAAATCACCAATTTGTTTACATATCTTGTATTTAGGCGTCTGCAGCTGCAGCTCTCCAGTGAAGATATCGCTGCGGGCAGATATTTCGGCTGTGAAGTCAGGAGCTGCCATCCATTCTGACACATTTGTTCTTGCACTCCTCATATCTGAAAACATCTCTTAGTTCAGAGTGCTGCAAGGGAATCTCAAATCTCTCCTTTTACTGGTCAAACAGTAGATAAAACTACAAGCACTTAATAAAATGCGGGTTACATCTAGATGCAGAAAAACAGCAGAAATACACATTTCTCTGCCTTGCAAAATCACAGAAAGTGCAGCTGAGAAGTTGATTTGACATCACTCAGAGCATCTGATCCTTTTGTAAATTAACTTTAAGCTTTATGTCTCCTGGAAGCCTACTGTAATTATCCAAAGAAACACCTTGCCAGCTTTCTGCATTTCTCCAATGTCTGTAAGAAGTTTCCACCCTCAACCTCTCTATTTCCTTACATCCTTACAGCCTGTCCCCTCCACATAGCACTGGCTCCTACAGATTGTTTCTCCTTGGCTTCTTGGCCTTTGCCTCACTCAAGGGCAGCTGAGTGCAGATGGCTCAATATTGGTAGGTCAGCTTCCAAGGCCATACTCACCTTTTCTGTTCTCTTTGAAAGATGTACAAACTGTTTTTTGCTGGAACTAATCTATAAACTTATCTTTAGTCTTTTCTTTTTGCTGTGAAACCATGGAGAGTGACAATATTCATAAGAAAATTATTTACTGATTTATCACTGGTGCATCCTGAGGTATCTGAATAGCTTACTTCAAAACATGGAATGCACTGAAGTGCAAGAAATGAATCTATTATCTGAAAAAATAACACCCTCAAGTAGAAATACTTGAGCTGGTATCTGAAAAATATCAGTTCTCAGTAAGAGTATCATTTCAGAAAAATCAAACCGCTTTTGGCGTCTATGGAATACACTGAGTTCTAGGAGGACCTATTCTAACTCTCAAAGTTTTTTATGGGATTTGATGAGATCAGGGGCAGAAGTTCTGCCTGCCTTACTCAAAGTGCAACAAAGAATAGCACATATGTCTTATGACAAGCATTGGTAGTGAAGTTTCAGTTAAAAACAAACCCCTAAAATTAAAAATCAATCACCTCAATTTGGCTGTCATCAGAAACAATTTGTCGAAACAGGGAACTTCAGGTATTCAGAGATGATGATACTGAAGTTTGCTCACTCCTCCTAAACATTCAAAAGCAGCTTTGCTCTCCGGACAAAAGTTATATCTGGTATCTGCTGAGCAGATCCTACCTTTTTCTCACAGGATCTCAGAGCTATTAAAAGTACATAACAGGAACAGAAGTCTTCACCCAACACAATTAATAACTCATGCCTTGAATAAATCCCTTTCGCAAGCACCAGAGGAAACTAAACAGAACTGTGATGGTTTTACCTCCCTACCTCTTCTCAGGTACTCTAAAACACAACAGGGCATCACAGTAAATCTGTGAAAAATTTAGAAACTCAGTCGTCCTCCCTTTCCATGTTTACTTGGTGACTATGTTTTGGGATAACAAATGTCTAAAATATTGCTGGGTTTGATTTTAATCCAATTCCATGCATTTATAATGATCTTCGTTTGTCATACACAGACAGCTTCCATTACTTAAAGACTCAAGTTCAGGGAAAGAACAGAGACACAAATAACTGAAAGAGTGCCCCAAATCCAGATCACCAAACCCACAGACTCTTCAGTTTCAGAGTATAATTCAGGTCTCATCTAATCAGTCAGCATACTGAAAACCTGAATTCAAACGTCACTGCACAGAAACCTAGAAATAATTTTGGAGAGTGAAATAATCTTTCCAAGAACAAAAACTCTTTATTGATCTGTCATGTAGATTTTCAGCATATACTGGACTAGGAAACAACAAAACCACAAGATATTTAACATCTTGATTCTTTATCTCTAGGATATTAATTGTGTTTCTAAAGGGATCCTCAAGGTGATCTACCCTCCCCCCTCTGTCTTATACAGTGGGTTTGGCAATATCATAGGGCATGTACAGCACAGCTCCAAATTTAAGTTTTTAGTCATGGAAGCTGAAGTTAGGATCATATTCTGCAACATTCACATCCGGCAAGGATTCACAGGTCATGTACAATCTTTTGCCATGTTTGGGGCCTGTAATAAGGTACTAGCCATCCCCACATGCAATAGTTTAAATGCAGAAAGGCCACATTTTTACAAGCTGAATTTTCTGACTATTTCTTACTAAATGTTTTCATGTTTTTCCTTAAAAATTTAAAAAGCAGAAATGCACACTACTTCAATAGATATTGAAATACAACCGGTCTTTTCAATGAGCTAAGCTTTACATAACAGAAAGGGAAGAAGGTGATTTGGGGTTTGAAATATTAAAATTTGTGTGTGAGATTTTAGGCATAAAATTTAGTTGTAAAGTTACAGAGTGAACAGTTACCCCTGGGAGATCAGAGAGAAAATTGACTAGATACATAAAGTTTGGAGCCATTTTGAATATAATGTGCAGCAGTTCATATTGAAGGGGTTTTTATCTGCAATACATTGTGATAGACATTATTCTCTTTTTTACATAGCAGGAAATAGTCCACAAGGACTTCATGTTGTGCTTTTCCTTCTCTAATTCTACTCACCCTTCACTATCTTAGCAATCAGAACTTTACCCTGATTAAATTGTAAGACTAGAAGACTGGAGTATTATGAAGAGGAATCAAAATGGGCAAAGAGCAAAGGCCACTGGGGAATACACAAGTTCACTGATGTATAAACAAACACACAAATATAGTGAGGGCATGAACCTGAGCAGGCATTCCAATATATCTGTTTTGTTCTAAATCAAGACCATTTATTCTTAGTCACTATCACTTTCCTGTCCAAAACCCAGCACTCAATTCGTACAGAAAGCTCTACATACTGGCTTTGGTGTTCCTAAACAGACAAAGAAAGCAGCAGGAGAAACTGAGTGACAAATTTGTCTTCACCTCCTACTTGTGTTACTCTCTTCATTCCTTCCACTCGTAGAAGGAGGCTGTGCAGCCTTCAGTTTATGGAAAAAGCATAAAGGGTGTGCCCAATGAACGGAGCACCGCCAGTACCTGAGCTGCCTCAGCAGCGACATCCCTGGTTAGAGCGACGTGCTTGGGATGACCTGTCAATCACTGAATTTCAAAAGATTTTGCAGAAATTATTAACAGGGAAATATTCATTACTTTGAGCCATTTTAATTTCTTGCTTAAATCTGTTATTGATTCATTTAAACTGAAAGGGAAAGAAAAAGGACTGAGTGGTCAAACAAATAAATTCCATAAAGAGAACTGTTCTGTTGTAGCACCTTGCACACTGAAAAAGCATCAAAGAACCAAAGAACCTTTTTCTTTCAATTGCTCACTTCCCATAAGTGCCCATTCCTACATCCTTTCATGAAGGGAAAATTCTGATCTCTCAAACCCCCGCAACCCACGTTTGTTCTGTTTATGTCCCGTGAGACCAGTAAACCTTGGAACTGAAATCATGCTCAGTAAACAACTGCTGCCATTGTGCTGCGGCACCTCCTACAGCTTTAATATCGTATTCCCAAATTCCTTGCCCACAGACTTCACTAGAAAGCAACCCTGTATCCGGTTGCTGGCAGCCACAACCCACAGCAGAGTTTGCTGCCTGATTCTGCACTGAGAAAAGAGCCTGAGCCTTGATGCACTAGAGTGAGTAATGCCCCATGACTACAGAAAACAAATAAGTCAAAGGTAAATCTGAAACTTCTATTTAAAGAGTTGTGATGATGTTACATTCAATACATGAACAAACAGATCAGATTGTGTTAGCAGCTGAGGACAAAATGTAATGATGAGTAAACTGAGGTAAAACCCATTCGGAACAGCAAACAGCACAGCCTAATTTCAAGTCAAAAAAGAAAACAACCTGCCAGAGTTACTCTATCTGTAGGCAACTCTGGACTGACTGAAGGCAAGCCATCGATAACAACAAAGCGATCTCTTGGCCTAGTAGCATGCCAAGTTCCCAACATTTCTAAAACTGGACTGGTAGCTCAGCTCACGGGCACACAGACCGAGCACAAGGCAAAGGTTTCACGCATGCCGTGAGACTTGAGAGTTCTGATGAGGCTCTGGAGCTCTGATGGAGAACCGAGATCCTAGGACACTCTGCTGACTTAATACATGAAATACCTCACTAGTACTGTGAGAATGTGTTGTTATTATGCAGAGGAGGTTGGGTCAGCCATATATTGTGTATGGTTAGGTTAGCTGCTCATAGCACACTGGGCAAGGCTGCACATCGATATTTACAGGTTACTGCGTCATCTGTATCTGTGCCTAGGAAAGCCCATCATCCATAGCATGCTGTATGCCAAAGCATGTTGAAATCTGTCATTTCAGTAGTCCTAGCAAACTGCATCCACACACTGACAGGACCTATGGCTGGCTGTCACTTCCATCTGTTAATTATATCACCCTCAAAAATATTAAAATGCAGAGTGTTTCAGAGATTATGTAAACCAATGTTAGGAGAACACATTTCCTATTACTCATATATCATCAAAATATAAAAATTTACCTCAAATAATCACATTTGTAAGAAGAGAAATTAACATTCTCCTTAATGAAAAGTAAAATTTGTTGCTCTTTTCTGTCTGTTTTCAGAATAGCCCAAAGGCTTCTTCACCTACATCAAAACCAGTATTTTATAGAGAGCTTAGGAGTGTTATAGACTTCCTTGTTTATTTTATTAATGGTCCCTCAATAATCTACCAGCAATAATTAACTTTCAACGAGGTCATCAAATCAAATTCTCTTTCACAAGTCTTGGAAAAAGAAATGTAGGCATCACAACGTATCAATTCAGCTTCATCCAAATGCGTTTCTAAATGAAAAGAAAATTGGAAATTTAAAAGAAGAATCCGTATAAAGAAATCCCAAGCTCCTATGAAAACAGATTTTGTTTAATTTCACCCCTTCTCTGGCATCTTCAAATCTACAATGTAAAATCTACCTGAAGAGACTTTCGTTAAGTAATACCAATAACAAACAGTGTCTCATAACCAGCAGTGATTCTAAGAAAAGCAGGAAAATTCTGAGAAATCACGAGACAATAGTGAACTTCAGAAGGAGCAGTGACAATTTGGAGACACTAACTTGAGAATTTACAGCATAATAGCTTACGCCATAAACCTGAGAGTGTCTTAAATTGATGAGGATTGTATTGTCATGTATTCTTCAAAGAAGAGGGTAATATTTTACAGAAAAACATTAGCAAACTTGACCAGCATTTTTGGTCTCTCCTAACAAAAAGTTTACGCTGTCTCTATTATGATCACAGAGCAAGCAAAACTTCTTTTTTGCCTTAAAAAATACTCTCAAGTGCCTTTGCATGCTTTTGCAAAGCACAGCTTCCCATAGCCAAAACCTTCATTGCAAAATGTTATTTCAGTTGGAGGTCCGTAAGTCTATCACTAACCATTATGCTGTAGAATAAAAATCACAGAAGCAATTTCAGTCACGTAAAAATGAGCTTGTGTATCAAGAAAAACTTTTCACTAAGTATCTTCTCTGACACTTGATCAACTAAATCTTTGAGACAGGGTAGGTTTGCTTATTTGTATAAATAAATACTGTGCATGGCACTAGGCAGAACTGCCTCCAAATTTATTAAGCAAATTGTTAACTGTAAAGCCAGTTTTGTTTACCATTTTTTCACTACATTACTATCAATATCAATCACTTTAAAGAAAATCTGTTTAGGCATAACAAAATTAACTTTTTTATTTTAGAGAACTAAAGGACATTTGTGTGAATAACATTTCTTGAAAAAGATGCAAGCGAAGCACAATTAATTTCAACCAATTTTTTGTATTTTTCACAATACTGACATGCTGCTAAATAACAAATCAGCAGAGTAAACCATTTAAAAGGCAAATCTGATTTACAAGTAGGAAACTGTTTCTTGTTCACTTGTCATCAGAATTACCTATATTGCAAGTTTCTGTTTCTGTGTGAGATGCTACTGAAGAACAAATAACACAATGAATATTCATTCAAAACTATAATGTCCACATTCCTTTTGTTTGCTTCTTGCAAACGAAAGGATGTCAAGCATCCCCAGAGTACATTTCATGAAAATGGACTCCAGCTTTCTGTGTATGAATTCCTAGGGAAGCCGTTATTTTCCAAAAACTGTTTAAGCACTACGCTTCCCTGCAGGAGACTTTAGACAATCTTTTTCATTGTATGAGGCAAGAACAGTATAGAAACCTCACTTGAGTGTCAGAAGTAATAGTTAAAATTTGAAGAACATCTTATCTCTGAAAGTCTGCTTTTGACAATTACCTGTTCAACAAACTCAGTCAGCTGAGGACAATATGAACTGTTTGTACACAGATCGAGCAAGACAAGATAAAAGAAGAATATGTATTTTTTTACAAGTTGTGCTCTTTCCTAAAATGAAAGGGGAGAATACCCAGCTGTAATCTTAATCCTTGAGAGAGATGAATAAGATAATAGCTGAGTTTTGCACACCACAAAAAATAGGACAGTGACTTTTATGATTTACAACAATTCCGCAGTAGACAGCGAGCTCGAGACAAAGGAGGGTGTGATTAAAACTCCCTAATCACCATGATTTGTTCATCAGCATTTCTTATCATGAGAAGCACCTTTGACTCCTATTGCTTTTGTTTCCCCAAGAAGAAAGAGTTTTGCAAGTTGAGTTAAAGCAGGGGCTGTGTCTGCGGAGCTGAGGTCCTAACAAGAAGCACAGATAAAAGCGTGGCTGGTCAGCATCACTGCAGGATGCTGAGCTGCTTCCCCATGCTCACAGGATGCTCCTGGCTCCAGACTTGAATGGGCTCTGCACAGCCCTGCTCTGCCAAGCCAAAAAGCATGGCTGGACCACAGGCAGTGATCTCCAGAACCACACCGCATAGCACAACTCTCAGAAGGAAAAGGAAAAAGCGCCCTGAAAGTGAGTTAATTGTTTATCTCAAACCCCAAAGATTTTAGAAGACTAATTTCAAATTTGTTCAGAGGTAAAATGAAAAGGAAAATCGTTTATGGCTGGAAACCAGCAAAGAGAAATTCTAGAAAAGAAAATCACAAATCTTTTCTCTTAGGCTAGGGGCTGAATGGCTTGGGAGAAATACAACCAATTTTCTTCCCTTTTGTTTGTGATGATTTGTGGATGACCAGAGGAGACAAAGCATTCCTCACAGCAGCAATCGTTGGGTGCAGCTCTCCCATATAAGGACCCAATCGAGGGACTTTGCAGAGATCATACTAACACACAGCTGTACATCATTATTTCTGAATCCACTATTTTTGCTTCTTGTTTTAAGACAATAAAAATGCTAATTTACGTCAATAACCCATATATGCTAGAACAAAGTCTTGATATGCCAATATCTACCAAATTCCTAATTTTATGCAAACAGCATGATAAAACTGATAACATTTATCCATTTCCTTTCAACTTCTTTAGCTTAAAAACATCAGCCTTTACCATCTTCTTGAACCAAGAATTGCCTACCTACATTTCATTTCCAACGCCTCTCCAAGTTGCCTGCAGCCACAAACTATTTTAGTGGAAAGCACCAAGTGATATGTTGGAAGTCTTTACCAAATGCGCTGATTAAATGTGTGCAAGGACAGGCACACAGAGTGTAAGGTACAACAGCTTGTCCTGGAGCATCCTTAGCACAGGATATCTAAGGAGCAAGAGAACTATTCCATGCTCCAGAAATGCCTTTTCCATATTCCAGCAAGGTACTGCTGATAACTGAGAACACAGAGCCTTGACTCTAGGATGGCACAGGGACTACATCTTCCTCCCCCGAGAGATTTTTTCACTTAATTGTGAAAAGGTGTAAATGGCTTGAAACTGTGAACTGGAAGGTTTAATTCCATGCTATGGAGTAAAGCCAAGTATACAGCTTAAGGACAGTCCAACAAAACACCTCTGCCTGCTGCTCCTGGCATGTGCCACAGGCACCATGGTAGCCCTCAGCAGCAGGATGGGTGCTCACAGTTTCCAGAGCAAACTGAGGAGGAGCAAACCACTGCCTCATCCGACTCAGCCCCACCCTGGGCTGCTCTTTTTCTGAGGACATTTTTTCGCACCCTGCCCATGCAGCACCAACATGAGACACTTTTAAATGGAAGGACAAACTTCCCTTCTAAATGAGTAAGGTAAAAATTCCCTAAGTTTCATGCCTGGTGTTTCATCCTTTGTCTGGGCTATGAAAAAATAAAAAAGTACACTGCAGAGTATTTGGGGGTAGTGTTTTGAACATCACTGAGCAAGGCTGGCCAATTCCACCTTTCCTTTTCCTCCAGTTAAAGACTTGTCTGCTGTATGCACATGAAAATATTTAGGAGGGATACTTTTGACATCTGACAGAGCACACATCAGTACGGGCTGGACACTCGTTCCCTGGCAACAGAGCTTTTTCTCTTAGCAATAAAAAGAAGAGCAAAGGTTTTTCAGAGAGAAAAGAGTACAGACATGAAAAGTGAAAACAGCACTGTCCAGTGTCAGTAGATCCTTTAGTCAGGATGATGAAAATAATAGATCTTAAACAGCAAGCACAAGTTTTATAGCACAGCTCTAAGAGTCATGGCTGCTTTAGATCTCTACAGCACTGGTAATTTAGGAACCCCCCCAGCTGAGTTGCTTTGTGGACATCAACGTAAAAAGAATGTTAAAAATAAACTTACGGCTAACCATTTAATTAGTGCATTTTATCTGCAGCTCTAATGAGCCTTTGATTTCAGGAATGGCTGCATGTGTCATAAATACTTATCCTGGGCATTTGAAATGTCCATGGGGAAAAAAAAGAAAGTTGTTATTTTTCCTGTTTCTCTGATCCCAAAAGTTCTAATACTGCATCTGTGTGACAGCTCTGAATAAAATCGTTTCTGGGTCCAAGCAAAACAATTCAAACATACACTCTGCTAGTTTTAGAATTATTTTTTAAACAAAACCTTAGCATAAATTATAAAAGAAACTGGAACCTTATTTCCCCCAGTTTTACTCCCCATCCATCCATCCCTTCATTACATCTTGCTTCATCTTGTAACACTCTCTAGCCAGGAATAATCTTCCTGCACTTAGGGTGCAGATTTTTTCTGCACTGGATTCCTGGGGTGTTCATGCCAGCCAAACAGCCCTACCCCTCCCTGTTCCATATGCATGGTCACACTTCAGTAGCTCAGACACCAAGGTGCTTCATCTCCTGGCCACCTTGGTTTTGGTTTGAGCTTCATTTTTTGATTTTAATTGGTGTACTAGTTAAATGTGTTCCTGGAGTGTTAAGGACTACCGCAGCTTTATTTAGGTGATTTGCAAAAGGGGACCTCAGGATCTGTCAATGGCTCATTTATCCAGCTGTCCTTCAGTCCTGTCCTGGAGATCATTCGAGCAACCTCCTAAAATCCTGAAAACCTCTGCAGCTTTTCAAAAGAATGGAAGAGAATCCAGGTGCTGCCCAAGACATGCAGAGCAAAAAATCCTTCGCCCAAGCATGCAGTGGTAGGACAAAGGAGATTGGCTTTAAATTGAAGATTTATATGTTTAGATTAGATATTAGGAAGAAATTCTTGACCATGAGGGTGATGAGTCCCTGGAACAGTTCATCCAGAGAAGTCATGGATGCCCCATTCCTGCAAGTGTTCAAGGACAGGTTGGATGGTGCTCTCAGCACCCTCATCCAGTGGTGTTCCTGCCCATGGGAAGTTGGAAGATGATGTTTAAGGTCCCTTACAACCCAAACCATTTTATGATTATAAGAGAAGTCAAATCTTTCTAAACCCAACCCCTTTGAAATTAATGCCTAGGCTGACAGGCTGCCTCTGTATTTCTCTCCCATTTCTAACTTCTTTGCTAAATTTCATTCCAACTGATAAATTAACTCTTACCAGTAGTTAATCATTATATTCCTTCAGCTTTTTACAAAGTAGGTACCTAAGTAGAGAAAAGAGATTTCACAGATCAACTTTTCCATGGTACCAGAAATATTTTTCTGAAATTCAGAAGAACATACTTCAGTCAGCAAATACTTTCTCAGACAGCACAAAAATCTATCCACAAGATACAAGTACATGGCAAATCAAGAAATGCCACACTTGGAATGAGGTTTTTGAAGATAAGTTTTCCTACACAGATGGATCACAAATACTTTGGCAAACCAAAATGCAA
The DNA here is from genome assembly GCA_013397895.1 of Origma solitaria. Classification (NCBI taxonomy): domain Eukaryota; kingdom Metazoa; phylum Chordata; class Aves; order Passeriformes; family Acanthizidae; genus Origma; species Origma solitaria. The sequence goes on from VZRL01004797.1 coordinate 346,934, forward strand.
ATAGCATTTTGGTCAAGTTTGTTAATTATAATTAGAATTTTGCTTAAAATCTGGTAAGTGCCAGAAGAAAAGCTAGAAAAACACAGAGATGCAAACACTGGTGAATATCAGAGGCAAAGGACCACCAAGATGAGAAGAAAAGAGAAAGAAAAATTATGAATCTCTCTGAAACTCTTCTTTGCAATGGGAATGAATTGGCTGGCACTGCAAAGTGTTGTCCCTGACATTTTTTTTTTCTGTCCAATGAATAATATCTTGTACAGATTCTGAGGAGTAAATGGAACTACCAGCTAAAATTTACCTGTTCCTCCATTACTCATGCCTTGGAACGCATACAGAAATGTGGACTCAGAGTTCAGAATTTTTAGCAAGACTGACTCTTTTTACAACTTTACTTTTCTGCCTATTCTGTGGATGTAATCTGTACAGCTAGGTCCCTTTGTCAGGCAAAATTGGTAGAAATACCTGAAATCACATTGTGCTTCATCCAACTGGAATCCCATTTTAGATTTACCAGTATCATTTATATTCTACAGATTTGTATTTTCCTTTAGGTGTCCCAGCTGCACAACAACTCAGGGAAGCACCTGCACAGTAAACAAGAGTGAGTGAGAGGGCAAGGACAAGCACCAGTGCCCTCTCCAGAAGAGGAAGCAGCCGGTGACAAGCCAATGATGCACTGGGGTTAGCTGGCAGAAGAAAGCAAGAGAGGAGACAGACTTTGTTTCTTGAACTGCAGATATCTACAATTGTTAAACTCGTTTTAAGGACACTTTATCTTATTTGTGTGTGCCAGGAGGCAGAGATTTAGAGCTGTTGCATGTCAAGTGAGATGAACTTAGGTAACACCAGCCACGAAAACACCAGGACTTTCTCACCTGAAAGGCATCACGGCTCACACTTAGCCATCTTTCCTACTTATCTGCTATTGCATTTAGGGATGTCACTGACCCCCTTTAATGCCGTAATATTAGCTCAGGATCTGCTTTTAAACAGGAGTTATGGACCATTGGCATTGGGCTGCAAATCACATCAACATTTGTCTTACTTGTGAAAGGCTTTTATCTTTCCTCAAGAAAGATCAAGTGAAAAGGACAGAAAAAGCAATTCAGAAGATATGCAAGTAGAAATATGAACAAATACAAATTTGCATCTTAATAACTTTGAGGTACTGAGCTCAGTGTAACTATTTGCTTTATTTGCTCTGTACAATTCCTTGCTTTATGCCTCTTACCTACTTGTTTAAAATCCATTTTCAGATACAGAAAGGTAACTCGGGAAATATTTTCCGAGGACTTAGATTTAACAATTCTTATAAGGCAAGTTTTTATGTATCGATAATGTGTCTGGGCCAAAAGATAAAGCAGTTAAGGGTTTTCTGTATGGTAGGATGACAAAAAACCCTATGCAAACAAAACCACAAATCAATAAAAACCCCCAATTTCTTGTGATGAGAGGATGAGATATGTATATATTGACACACTCACCTTCACAGAGAATATATACAGCATGTATTATCTCTAAAAACAGACATATGTATGTGCTGCCCATGTCAGGGTCTCTCTGTCAGAAACAAAGAGAGAAAATTAGGAAAAGTATAAAAGTACAACCGAAATCAAAGGCAAAAGACAATCTGCTTAAGAAGGGAGCAGAAGAAAGTTATAGAAAGACAGCTTGACTAAACTGGGTGAATTTATATACTCTGAGTAAAAATGTGCAAACACTGTTATTCAGAGTGGGAAGATAAAGAACTCACTATGCTTTCAATTTCCCCACTCATTTCTTAAAAAATAAAGTTTTGAGACAAAAACTATTTCACATGCTTGTATCCACCCACAACAAAAATGTGCTTTTTAATAAGTTATATTACACCTTTTTCACACTAAAAGAGAATGCAGTTCAGTACAAGAAGCAGAAATTTATTATCAAATAAATTGAAAGAGTTATCCCTAACCTTCAAAAATTTCAAAAATACTCTTTTTACCTTACTGAGGCACTACAAAGAGATCCATAAAGAGATCTTATCTATTTTCATTCTGCTGTTTCTCATCAAATCTCTTTGCTTTATCAGATCAGCAAACTGCAGGACATTTTCTATCTTATCTTTCATGATAAAGATTACAGACATGGCATGAATTAATGTCAGTCAAAAAACTGCCCAACTTCTACTTAAGGAACATCACAGTTCTGTAACTGAGCTTTTTTTCTTTTTATTAATTAATTTTTTGGCACTAAGTCAAAGCATTAATCTACCTTTTATTTAGAAACATACAGTTATATACCTTCCCATATAGGATATTTTCTAAGAAAAGTCTTACTCAATAAGTAAAAAATAATCTTTAAAAAATATCTCAAGTAATCATCTACTTAATGTGGAAATCCATAATTCATTACTTGAAAGTTACATTATGAAAGTCTCAATCATAAGAATGTGCAGGTTTACATCAATGAGTTTCCATGAATATTACAAATGTGTATTTTTTTTTCTAATTTATAACTGAACAAACCCCATTCCTAATATATTTAAACCAACTTTCAGATATAAATAACTTGAAACCAAGATGGTTTTTTTAAGCTTGCAGAGAATTTTCCTAGTTGTTCAGCTGCCTTAGAAAATTAAGAACAAAATGAGAACAGAATCAAACTCTTTCTCTTTATGAAACATAATGGAATAATTTAACCTATCACAAAAATGGAAGGTGGTTATCAAAAGAAAAACACAACCCACACTGTATCTTCATACGCAATAAAAAGCAGGATTTTGCACTGTTTGCCAAAGCAGAATCTGGTAAACTAATGACAAAACTGATAAGGAAAAAGCCTTTTATGTCCAGCAGTGGGAAGTAGGAACCAAAACCAAGGAGCAACATCCAAACAGCTTTAAAAAAAAGAAAAGGAAAATCTGCCTTTAAAATTGCAACAATCCCTTGAAATTTTATCAGGTCTTTTCTTAAGGGCATTTTTGTGTTATTTAAATTAATTGATGAGGCATTTCATCTGTGCGCAAGGCTTGTAAAAGTGTTGAATAAAAGACAAAGGGAGGTGATTTTTATATGCAAAAGACTCAGTGATATGATAAATTTGCCAATTAATCAATATCTTTGCAATGCCCCCATCTGGTGGCCAGGTGAGAGAGAGAGATTTTGCTTTCCCAGGTAAGTGACGCAGATGGGGCAGTAGGCATATATCTGTACAGAGGTGCCCTTATTCCCTATTTTTCTATCTGAAAGCCTTTTTAAAAGATGATTAAGCAAAGAGTTTTAACAACTCAATCTACTCAATCAACTCCTTCCCAAAACACTCACACTTCTATCTGCCACAGGTTTCAAGAGGAGAAAGAAAATGTAATATAGAATAGCTGCTCAGTATGGTCAGCAGGAGACAGCTTTGCTAGGAAACAGGATTGACCTGGGCCAAAAAGGGTTTCACCTTCCCAGCACCAGCAGAAAAAACCCTCCCAAGGGGTGGCTGCCCTATTCTTTCATGGTTTGAAGCATGACTGCTGTGATCTGACTGCCAGAGATCTGACAGACAACAGCCAGCCCCTCTCACTGTAAATAAAGCATAATCTAGGGTGGGGAAACTTGATTTTTTGAGGCTGGGCAGACTATGTCTCAGGTCTTCAGTTCAAATGGACTAAAGTTCGTGACACCCAGCTAGTGACTGCAAAGTCTCAGTAAAAGGATGAACACCAGTTTTATTTCATCAGTTGAGTAAGCAAGGTCTATGTGATCTTTCCTTGTGAATCTGAGTCATCAGGGAAACAAAACCAACACAGCAATTCCAAATTCTTTAAAAAGTAGATTTGTTTCTACTCATTTCAAGGGGATTAATTTTAAAGATTTTCTAAAAGACAGGTAATTTTTATTATCACATGTCAGCCAGCTCTGAAAAAGCTAAGGAACAGTATAACACTTATCACTTACCATTGAAAAGACACAATTGAGTCAGCATCAACATTTCCTAAATTGCCAGTATTGGGTAATTAACTCAGAAGACTTTCAATTTTGCAGTTACTTTGACCTCCCATAATTTCTTTTTTGACTAAGTTTGTTTGGTGGTAGCTTAAAAGCTCAAAACCAGAGTTTATTTGCATGTGACCATTCAAATATGGAGTCTAGATAAGTGGCAATCTTTCCAAAAAGGAAGGAGCTCTTGCAGAATTGATTTTGCAATTGTTTCTGGTTTACAATCTTTTTCAGGACTCATAAGGTTCTGAGACACATGGCATGAATAAAATGTCGTCTGACACTGCAAATAAACAGAGGCTCCAGGCAGTGCCTGACCATGGATTAGATGTTTATTATACTAAAATAAATAAAATTACCTAGATTGCAAGGCTTCCAGCAAAAAGATGTTTTACCCATTCTCATGCTGTACTGATGTAACCCACCTGTCAGACTGAATAAATGAATGGAATTAAATCTGCTTTATTGCAGGAAACACACGTGAAAAGAAAAGGCAGTGAGAGGTTACAATTACTCCGTCTGTAACTGTTTACTGCAATTGGAAACTAAAACTTCAGCAAGGGAAAGGGACCTGGCAAGTAGAGGAGCACAGCTCTTTGGACTGGATAAGCTAACTTCTGTGTAATTTTTAATTCTAAAGTAAGGATAACAAGACATGGAAGCAATAGTAATTAAACATCAGGGAGGGATTAATAGCTCATACAGTTATATTAGTTATAATCCCCCGTGTTTGTGTTCCATGATTTCAGCTGCATTTTGAGGTGTTCTGTTGTTAATTCGAAGTTGGTTAAGTGCACGTCCTAAGGTCAAACCTCTGCCCCCCATCTCTTATCCACATGAATTCTATGTAACATTTCAAAAGAAAAGTAAAGCCACAGGTTTCAAACACTGACGCTGATCTTCACAGCCCATGCTTAGCTACTAATAGGTTTTTAAGAACAAACTTCCTAAGGGTTTTGTGTCGGGCTTTTGTTCACAAAAAACCCCCTTTATCTGCAATAACATCAGTTTTATAGGAGTCTGATGGCTTGCAGTAATATGGTTATAGTAAGCATATTACATTTCTAGTAGAGTCTAGCATAAATAATCCCAAGTCATAGTAAAAGCAGGAGTTAAAGTATAGAGAAAATCTAGTGTTGGTCTTTCAGGAGATAGCTGACTGGCTTTGTAAAGGAAAAAAATATGATAGCTGATTCATCAGCTTTTGTCAGGATTGAAAAAATTCTGATAAGAAATGCAACCATTTAGAAGAAAAAGTTTTAGTTCAATTTCCACCAGAGATTTAATTTCCTTTTTTAAAGAAAATTTATGTCTGTGGAAACTTTGAATTCTGAAAAGAAAGTTATTTTTGTTAGTTGCTTCAAAACACAACATTATGCCAACTGTTGCCATTGCACAAGGAAGTCCAGCGAGTTCCTCTCCACAAAGGCAGAGGTAACACAAGGCCACATTGGCGTGACTGAGCCCAGTCATGGTAGCATCTGCAATCTGCCCCTGCTGCTGACCAGCTATTCCTGCTGAGAGGCCAAGGCAGATCTCCAGCTTCAATGCAGATGTTGGTGCTTCCGTTCTTCCTGGTGCAAATTTAAATCCAATTAAGGATCACAGGATTAGAGAATAAATTGGGTTGAAAGGGATCTCTGCAGAACATCCAATGCAGTCTTTTATTCAGAGAAGAGTCCACTTCTACATTTGGTTCAGCTGTTCAGGTCCATACACAATTACAGCTCTGGCTGTGTCTGGCAATATTTTTTTACCATTTTATCTCATGGCATGGATATGCCATCAAGCTAGTGATGGATCCTGGAGTTGATCCAATTCGAATATCTGCAGTGCCTCAAAGCAACCAGGGAAACTCATGTATAAGGGGAATCCAAGCAGACAAGACATCTAATCATGGATGCTTTTGAGCCCAAGGGCTTTCCTGTAAATGGAAATCTGTACATGCTTCAGAGGTGAAGGAAAGCCAGAACGTTTGATGCTTAGAATCTTACATAGTTTTCCACAAATCCTGGCTCACTAGAAAACTCACACCTGGAGGCACACAGTCCCTTCTCAACAGAGTAACATTTTCCCAGTAGACATTCAGAGCTATTAAAAATTGCATTTTAGTAAATGTGCATTTATAGCTCTGCAGTGTCTCCTCAGCAGTAATGTTGACATTTGACGGCCCAAGAATGTTTTATTTATTAAGAGAGGGATATAGAAAAGACAAAATATTTTAGCCAATGAAGCCAAGGAAATGCAAAAATTAGGCTAACTCTACTACCAAGTTCAGCATTCTTAGCTAATATTATGACACAAAAATAGAGAAGTAAAAACACACCTTATTGCAAGATTATATTTCTATGTCTTTCTATATAACTATAGAAAGACATAGAAACTGACAGTTTAGAAAAATGTGTCAAAGTTCTCAAAACATATGTAATTTATAGCCCATTTTTCTGTAGAAAAAAAAAGCAATATCAACAAGAGTTACAACAGTATTCATGCTATTCACTCTATTATTAGGCCATTCCTTGCACTACATGGTGATGAATTGAATCATATGGTATTGTTTCACTTCTGCCCTCCAAATCTCTCACCTTCCAGCTCTAAGATTAATCTTCCAATTTTCAAGTTTATGCAGTCACCCAAGCATTCTATATGCTGACTCATACTCTTGCCAAGAAAAGATGTAAGGTTTGCAAATACTCTGAAGTTAGCATTTCATTTTTTCAGACCAACATTCCTATGCCCACAGAAATAAGCAGTATGGGTCCATAGAGGAAGGCCCACAAGTATTTAGGCAGCTTAAACATGAAAAACATTCATAATGCTGTCAATTTAACGCCCCATTCTGAGGCTGGCCTCCACGCATATATTTACTGCCATTAACTAACACTCACCCTGAGAATGGACAATGGTCTTCTGGAATTGAAAATCTGCCTCTGGAATCCATGGATAGCGTTGAAAACCCAAGGTCTTGTGGTTTGGGTTTTACAGAACATCCAGCTACATCTTCAAACACACTTGAGCCCTAGGAAGTTTTCTATTATAAAATAAAACTTCTGCATTGCCATATATATTTTTCACTCACCCACAGTAAATGGTTAAAGACCAGATTTTTATGAACTTTGCTAAATTTTCCCCCCATAAATTGTGAAACTTGCAATGATGAACAACAATCTGCTTCCACACCTCTCTGCTGCACAGCCTTCTTCACCAGGGCAAAACTTTCCAAGAAATTCTCAGGAGTATAAAGTTACCCTGTGACTCTCTAATGTGACCAAAGAGCAGAAATTTAGACAGTACTCCAAGTCAAGTTGGGGTTTTTTTTGTCTGGGATTTTTTTTCATCCATATCAGCTGATTTCAGCACCATCAGAACTTTACAAAAATATGCTGACACAGATTCATTCTCTCTTAGAGACCTCTGCAAGCCTCAGAGCAGGGTGTTTGATTGGATGTATAAAAAACCCTTACTAAACACTCTGTGACAGTTGTTACACTTCAACATATGAACAACTTTACTGACCTTGTACGAAGTTCTCGTGTATCGGCCAAAAGGCATTTTCCTTACCATCCTACTCATGATTATTTTGACCATGCTTCTCAAGCAGACTTATACAAGTAATGCAACTCTCTGTAAACCACAAAATAGAGGATTTCCATCCCTTGTCAAAATAACAGAGGACTGGGGAAGGATTGGGAATGTGATAGTACAGCAGATCAGAGATCATTGAGGCAAAAGGTTATTCCCTTTGATATTCAACACCACACCATTTCAAAGGAGATTGACAAGTCAAGTTTAAAAAAATCCCCCAAGGAAAAGGACATCAACACAGATGACTAGCAGAGCTGCTGCCTCAGACATGAGAAAAAAGACTGAAAGTTAAGGCTTCCAAGAGAAAGTTACTTTTACTTGTTTCTCTAGCTGCTAATTTTCATGTCACCACCACAGTCTGCATGTAGTAATTGCTTTGCATCCCTATTGCCCTGTTAACTTCTAGTTTTACTGTCATTCATAACATCCAATGATGCTTGTCTAGTTAGTGTGTTACTTTTTTAGTAGTCTTTTCCCCAGACCTTGGGAATAAACCAAATCACTGGATATAATGAAGATAATCACACTCTTCACTTAAAATGTGATTACTGTGCTGCAAGAAACACCAACTTAAGGCATCATTACTCTTATTTCTTATGTACTTATCAAATGTAGCTGCTTGCCTCACTTTCTAGACTACACATCATTTCCCACTCCACATGAGTGTGTTTAATAAATTAATCAGATATTATGTTCCTATACTTTTAGCTTTCAGTAGTAAACACAGTATTGTAAACAATGTCCTAAATTGTTCCAAGACCTTCTGTCCATTTTCAGAACAAAGTATCTTCAACTATATTTTTTTTGCTTTGCAAGAATGAGAGACAGCTTCTTTCAAGGAGGACCATCATCTATTTTATGTTAAAGATGTTGGAGAGTGCATGTGTCTGTAAGAGTTTTCCAGTTAGGATATTGAGCACCAGGGATATATCCCACACTGTGGTGTACTACAGAGACGCCACAAATCTGTCACCAAAATAAACCCCAGGATTTCACACTAAGCAAAATATCTGACAGATCATTTTGGACAGACACTGTTAGAGCTTACTTCCTACTCATAAGCCAGTGTGTGTGTCCATTAGCTCATTAGGGCATCATTAAGGCTTATCTATTTTCTTAAGCCTTTGGAACTACCTACTTTGAAACTTAAGACAGCTGCAATCACAGCTTAAAGGATTTATTTATCCCCAGACTTCTGCTTGTCCCTAGACATAAGGCCTTTCCTGGTGTATACACTATGGGATTTTTTTCCTGTAGCTTCTTTATATATTTCTCTGCAGATAAAAGGGATTACAGCAAAACACAAATAATCCACTGACCATACTGAGCTCTAATGCATTTTAGCCTGTATTTCCTGCTTCTGCATTATCTTACCAAGAAAGGCAGAAACAGCTATAGGAAATTCTCGTACAAATTTACAGTGAAAGCAGACAAAAAGCAGTTTTCTAAAGTAGGAGGGTGTCATTTCTACTTGGTCTGAGTTCCACGGTTACTTGACTTGCTGAGATTTGGCTAAGCTGTCTCCACTAGAGAAAGCATCAAATGATGCCAGGAGACCTTGAGTATGAAACCACAGAGCAAAAGCCAGGCTCATCAATCAGATGATGTCTTGAATGTTTATACATTTTCTAGAGAGAATTTCTGGACCAAGATCTGGTACTTTATGGGGCGGCTTCAGTTAGTATGCTGTATTTTATCATCATGCAGGTAGCAAAGACATGGAAATGCAAAAATTGTCTATATTAGACAAACTGTCCATTAAATATATTTTGTATCAACACAATAACAAAAGATAGTAGAGTATAAATATGAGAAAGTCCATTTCTACTCTGATGAAAAGAGCAGAACAACAGCACAACCACAACAGAAGAAAAAAACATATTTAGCAACAAATTTGATGGTAACTCCTATATCAGTATAAGTTTACCCAGAGTGCTTCAATATTTTGTGAATGTATCTGATATGCTTCTGAATAAAAAAACATTAAGTAGCACTCAACATTATATTCAAGAAGTCTAGGCTCTTGAATACTTAGTGACAGCAGAATACTTTTAAAAAAAAGTGGCAGAATTAGTTGGTTACAAACACCATGTATTAGTCTAATCATGTGAAAGAAATAGGCCCAAAGTCAACCACATCAGAACCGAGAAAGTAATCAGCTAGAAAATAAACTAGAAAGCATCCCCATTGAAACTGATCTGGTATTTTACTCTCTGCTAGCAATGTGTGAATTTGCTAATCCCAAATTCTGTTTTTCTCCGGTTCTCTAGTACAGGAAAGCTACACAAAGACATCTGTATTTGTGCGTCTACTCCAGCAACTAACATATGGTGACCACATGTGACACTGACAATTTTATACAGTTGGTCTTTGCACTTTATTAATTTATCTTGAAACAAAATTAATCAGATAAGTAGCAATTCTGAGCATTATTCTCTGCTTTCTCTAGACACCAGATCTGTAGAAGCTGTTTTTAGATACTCTGCAGAAATTGAGAAAACTTGCCCAAAACTTCTGAGAACAGCTTGAACATGCTGCTGGTTACAAAATGAAGCATTTGCATTGGAAAAGTAAAAAATACAGACTCTTTTACTTTTCATAAGAGGAAAGAAAAGTATTTCATGTCCATTTTCCAGAAGTTTTACAGATGCTGACACAATAACACACCCATGAGGGAAGACACCTTGTTCTTGCTGTTCACCTGCCATATCAAATTTGAGTGAGATATCTTTTGTGAAACAAAGGGCCTATTTGGACAAATTAGTCCATTATGAATATTAACCCCAAAACTGAAATTAAATAGCATGACATCAAATGTAGTAAGAGATGCCTTCATATCAAGAACAGAAGTAAACACGACTGAATTCCCAGTTCAACCAGTCTGGCTTTTTTAACCGGTAAGCACAGTGATTATTCTGAAGCCTTTTTGTCGGTGTCTTCCTGTGTTGCTTTAAAAACAATGTTTTCTTTCAGATTTTGAAACCCACAGTATCACCAATCACTCTTGCAAAATTCCTCCCAGGCATCTTCAGTGTAGTCCAAATGATCTCAGCATTTCTTATTTTTCTAAACCAAGGACCTATCCTTACTTGGGGGGGGGTGGAGAAGGAATTTGATTTGTCTTAGTTAACGTGAAATAATCCAGAGGGAAGCCCTACTGAAGGCATCTCAATCTGTCATTATTGTACTTAACATGGCAGGTAAATCTTTACACAAGATCATAGAGCCTTTCTCAGCCTCCTTATTCATATAGAAGGTACTCTTTCACAATGTCTTCAACTAAGATTTAAGACTAAATTAACTAACTCAAACTAAACCCTTTCCCCACTCCTCACTTTTTTTTTTTTAATTACAAAAGAGCCAAGACCCAATTGTAGCAGAGATATTTAAAGACCAACAGTCTGGTTTGCCTCTGCAATTTAAATTCCATTTAAACACCATTTTTTAATAGTTTTTAACTGAATTTTTTTCAGTCTTCCCTTAAAAAATTCATCTGTTAGGTTTTAACAGATTAACTAATTTAATTTCATCCCTACAGCTTTTTCTAGCCAACACTAGATCAAGCCCAAAGCTATTAAGGTTTAAAATTTATTTCCTCTGACTTTCTATGTATAGTTTCTACAGAGTCACCAGTTAAGTTCCCTCAAATTATTTGCAATATACAAATTTGTATGCATTTGCTAGCTAAAACTGACCTGTCAACAATCTGTCTTCAATTAAAGGCTGCATTTTCACAAAAGATTTCATGAACAGTTAGGGGAGGAAAAAAATCATTTCCCTTTAAAAACACACAGACTACATGGCTGCATTTGTTTTTTTGTAAAATAAACATATACTTTAAAGTAAGAACATTGAACATTTTTTACTTGGCTTCTGCTTTCTAGCTCCTCAGGTTATACTTCACATCTCATTACCCCATTGTTCTTCACAAGGTTTTATGTGTTCAGGTAAAACTTCTTGCTGAGAGACAGGTGTTTTCATATTCTTTTCCTTTTTCCCCTCTGCATCTCTCAGTACTTTAGGTACAAAGGTTATTAAACTTTACCCTAGGATCTCTTCTGTAAGTGAACCTGCTCAAAAACTGCGTCTCAGTCTGGCTTGAAGAGTTGACTGCAAAGTTAGAAACAGGCAAAGGATAAATTAAATGCTTGTTAAGTCATATATTAACAGAGGATACCTCCTTTTTTCCCATTTTAAGAACAAATTTCAGAATTAGAGCTATTTCTCTTCCACCTAGGATAGAATAATAAGCTTGCCACCTCCTATAAGAATTAAGACCACCAGGCAGCCTCTTTGGGAAGAATTATCATTGCTTACAGAGTTTGTATCTTTTATGAGCTTCCAAAGCCCATTAAAACTAAAGTATAAGTAGGAACAAAAGTACACTCAACAAAACAAGAAAGAGAGTATTTCTGACTTATTTTCTAACCTCCAGACTAAGGAATGCTGAAGAGAAGAGTAATTCGAGAAAATTAGACCAAGACACCAAAAAAAAAAAAAGGGACTGCCTTCATCTATATGAAAATAAAAAATAAAGGATAAACACTGAATTTTCTCAGCAGAGAAAATATGCAAATTGGATACTTTGCCCTACCTCTCTCAGGAGACATAATAAGAGTAATAAATTATCTATGCATAAAGAAAGTGTGTGACTTAGTCAATACCAAAATTTTGCATCTAGTTCTCATACTCATGGAATTGCACAGACTAAAAGAAAAAAATAATTATTTTCAAGCACAAAACAGCTACAGAACATATTTGCTGAAATTTGTGTAATTAAAACAAATCCTAATACAAAAGGCTTTCAAACAAAATTATTTACTCAATTTTACTCACTTTCAGCCAAAACAAATTACTACAGCAAAAGCCATGTTTCAGTATTTCAAACACCTGTGCTACCGACTCTGCAACAAAGGAACTACCCTGAGACATCTTACACTCTGAATTCCTTTGTGCAAATAAATCCAAGGTATGGGAAAGTATGACAAGTGTTATGTGTAGAAAGAACCCCTACTAAACCTATAATACAGGCAAACCATTATGAGTATAGGACTCCAGACTGATTTTCAATGTACTTAAATCAGGCCAAGCAGATCTACCAAGCAAACCTAAGAGTTATCAGGGCAATCTTCATTTTCTACATTTGTGTTTAAAGTCTACACACTTGTGCTCAATAGGGTAAGAGCTTGGTTGAAAAGCAAAAATCTCAATCTCTAAGGAAGATGAACTGTAAGTGGCAGAGGATGTGAGTGGCTAAACCACTTCAGCTCTGCATTTGTGGTGATCCTTATGGCATATTGGAAAGCATAGTGGATAAACCCACTTTAAATCACAGCACAGAGGAAAGCTTCTCTGTTTCATCTGAGATCTCATCCCTGTACGAAAAGAGTCAGTACATTAGATTCAAATCACTCCAGAAAAATTCCATCAGCCCTGTAGTCCCTTAGCCAGCACACAAACTGGCAGGCAAGCACCGAGGCATCCTTGACCTGGATAATCCTGAGAGCCCCATGGGTCAACCAAAGATACCATCAGAGCAACCACGATTCATCCACATGGAGCAATTTCCAGAGGCAGGCACCTTCCTAAACACCAAGATCAGTCTAATAGAAGTGGTTCTTACAGCAAGAAATTATTAGTGTTCTGAAAACTGCACAAACTTCTGCAGCATTCAGCAGTTAGAAGCCCTGCTCAGGATACACACAACAGCAGCTATCTTTAATGAATGCTCTGATTAATTCTCTGCAGTCCCCTTGCCATGGGCAGGGCCAAAGATATCATGGGGTCTCTATTTAGGGGTAACTCTTTTGTCCTTGTTTTTATCTGCAACCACACATATCACTGGAGAAATTAGAAAGATGCTTTCCCAGTACAGGCCTCCTGATGGGCAGTGAAATCTCATTCTCCAAAACCTGTTCTCAATACAAATGGTGATTAATGAGGACAAACAGTATCTGACAGTAAACATCTGTTATCTTTCCTACCACAAATAGACTAGAATTAACAAGTAATAAATAGTCAGGAGAACACTTTAGTGTAAATGAAGTTGTGGCTCTGCCTTTCACAGTTGATTTACTAGTTTTGGGGAAGAAGTAGACCAAAAACTGCAAAGTTCTATTTAAAACATGAGGGGACTGAGAAACTAGTGAGAAACTCCTAGAAACTGATTTGAACCTGGCTTTAAAGAGAGAGAAGAGTGTTACTTTATTTCCCATCCCTCCAGCTTCACTTGGTTCTGATTTAAGAGTACCCAGCAATTCTTTACTGCAGAACTGATATCACAAGACTGGGCAGAGTGCAGCTCTCTGCCTGCTTACCTCAGGGTCAGGATTATTATTCTTGTAGCCTTTCCTAATCTTTCTTTGGAAAGCAGTTTGTGCACCATGGAACACTTTTCTGTTCTCAGAGACATCTAGCATTGTTTATTTATACACAAGGCCCTTTAGCCATCCTGTGAACACCCTGGGCTGCTCCAGCACAAACCCCTGAAAAAAACACAATAGTTCCTGCTAACATCCAAATTTTGTTTTGTGATTTGCCACAATCTTCCCTCCAAAAACCAAAGTAGTGCTATGACTGGTTAACAATCCAGTGGCTCCCCATTTTCACTTTTAGAAGACCAGGCCCCCATTTGCCTTTTGTCCTTGTTTCTTGTATACCATCCGTTTTTGAATTATCTTCGACAGTAGCATTTCATCAGCCAGCTTACATTGAAATATAAAGAGGGTTCTATAATTAAATCTGGTATATTTTAGACACCTAAATTACCTAAACAATCTGCTAGTTTAAAAAGTTTTTGTTAAAAACAAAATTAATACCAAAATAAAATAATAATAGTAGCAAAATAAAAGCTGACTGCAGAAAAAATAATTTCTATCAAGCGATTAAAAACGAAGTTACAAATGCCAGGCAGGCACCATAATTTCAATAGCATTCCACAAAACCTGAGCACAATGGAACAATCAGTGTGCATGTTTCCACAATCAAGGTGGCTTGAATCTCTTCAGCAAAAATACCTCAATTCATTCAAAGTATCATACCCATCATATTAAAGTCTTATCTTCTATTTGTTCTTTTCAAAGACACCTACAAAAATCTCGTTATCTCCTGTTCCTAATTTCTTAGACTACAGGCAGATTATTGCTGCTGCTTTTATTATGAGCAACTTCACAAGTACTGTATCTTCATTCTGCACACAAAAACCTGAACGACAGAGTGTTGTTGAGTTCTACGCACTGGGAAGCTGTGATTATTCTTCCTACACCGGGGAATTGGAACAAGTCTGGTAGGGAACTGCGTTTGTGGGCAGGTTCCCCTTCTCTTTTGTTCTGAATGAGCAGTGAACACTAGCATAAATTTCTTTTAAGACATAAGCACTCAGAGAAAATGAAACATACCTGTCCACAAATGTTTCTTATCAATTGCTAAAAGACATGAAATATTCAAGTTTGATAGATGCGAAGGGAAAAAAGAGACACTGCTCTCCAGGAAAGCAAAACTCTCTCCACCAGCTCTCAATTCAAATGTATGGTAGAATAGCAATCTCATACACAATACAGAATGACTACAATTTACATAATTTAAAATTTTATGGACCCAGACATTTTTTTTCATTTAAAAAAAAAAAAGCACTCTCTCCCATATCAGGGATATGATGCATAAGCCAGACTGATCCTACTCATATAGAGAAGAAAAATACAAAATGGAGGTTTCTGGAATAGAATATCTTTTCCCATTTTAGACACTTTCAATATTAAGAAATCTTTTTATAAAGTTTTTTGAGAGGTGAAAGCAGCTCTATTTTTCACCACTGCAATGAAAAGTGGTGCCACAGTTTCTTTGCCAACAGTTTTGGGAGGGTTGCCCTAGCCACTGCAGTCTTCTATTTCTAATGAGGTCTTTTACACTACCAATTAACTCTACATCCCTCCAAGCAAATAATAGCTTGAAGTTATACAAAAACTAACTTCATAGGACCAGAAAGACCCTTGGCTTACCAGACTTCTGTTGGCCCTCAGGTCACTCAAATAATTAGTGCTGCACTCTCCATTACAGCTGATATTACGAAATGCTCCACAGAATAATACACTAACAGACAAAATAGAACACATAGAACATAGTCTTTGTTGACTCATGTGGAAAAATGTTTATCATAGAAATCTCTGAGACAGGAAAAAATGGTAAATTCTCTAAAAATTATCATTTTCATAGAAATTTTAGTTTTCTTCTCTCCCCCAATGTCATTAGTTTCCACTTGATAAGTACAGTGACAAACCTTCATTTTCATGGCCATTTAACTCTCAGTTACTGAAAGGATTTATGAAGCGTAATTATCTTTTCAAGACATTACAAACACAGTAAGATACAGGAGAAAAAAGATGACAAATTGAGATGTAAGCAACAAGTTTGTGGGTGGTCTTATCTTTATGTTCTGGCACTAAAAATCAAAGATGAAGAATTTATGTTTATCTGATTGATGTTGATAAGACTGTGCAACAAAAGAAATTCAACAACTTCAGCAGGGGTCTACCAACTTATAGAGCTATACAGCCAATTCTAACAATTACAAAGGCAGTTCATAGAGAATGATTTCTCCTGTTGCACTTTGGAAGTACCTTCAACAGTAACACAAAACTTACATTTGCAGTCTTTTTCTGGCAAAATGATTTGATGAATCTCAAAAGGAGTCAAGATCCAGCTGTGAAAAAAACCCTTGCTGCTAAAATTTAATACCCCAAGAATTTTTCTAATATGTATTTGTTTTTCTGCCAATCCACCCCCACCTATCCATCTCTTCAATGTAGGCTCCTTCCTTTTAGCCCCACCTCACACCTGTTTGCAGGGAGGGTACATGATGTGAATGCAGCTGATGTGAATTTCAGGCTGGGTCCCAGGGCCAACTATAGCAGGGTTTGTTTCATCTTCCAATTGGTAGTCCCCTAGACAATTCTGATCCTTGAATTATAAAGTTCTTAGAAAATTTTGCATTCGTAGATCAGTGCAACATATTTAAATTTCCTTTTCTTTACCATTTCTTATGTAATACAAAGACCTCTAAGAGGGGAATCATCCTCTTGCCTGCCCTGCAACAGAAATTTGTCTGCCTCACCCGTCAGAAGGAGGATAACTTTTCAAAGCAATTCACTCTGGGTTTGGGGGGGTCTGTAAAACCTCTATTACTGCACTGAAGCCTAGGAGGGCATCCATGCATCCTTCCTCCTCATCTTGAACAATTAATAGAGCTGCCAAATGCAACTGAGGATGTCAAAGAAACTGTAAGTCTAATGATTTTTCTAATTTAAACATCTTTGCAGGAAGTCCTTAGCATGTGGCCTTACTTTGTAGAGAGAGTTCTGCATATCTGTGAGATAATGTATTTGACTTAAACTGGCAATGATCACATCTCTATCTGTGTATCAGCAGACAGACACCCTAGTGATTAATTCTCTTTTTATCATGTCTTTAGTTGTCTAATCTGTTCTCAACACATTAATTTGTGTCTTTCAGGAGGTATTCAAAGAGTTTGTGCCCTTTAGAAGTCCTTCAGAATGATCACTGTCAACAAAAAGTTGTTGGGTTCCCCCTAAAATGTTGACTTATTTAGATAACCAGATTAAAGAACTTTCTATCAATAATGAAAATCTTGTATTTCAGCTCTGAATGGGACAGAAACACATTGAAACTTGGTTCAAGACATCTGTTAACAGTATCAAGTTTTATCTGCTAATTTATTAAAAAGGATGTTAAGAGTTATAACATGGATATGCAGTAAGATATATTGAAGTTACTGAAAAACAGATGTACTTCTGATTTTATAAAGCTGCTGTTACACTTTTTGTTCTGAGATCTACACAGTTCATTTTCTGAGTTACTAGGAGAGATCTTTGACCCACAAGTGATATGACTAATTATTATGATTAATATTAGGCTCTGCAAACCTCTACTAAGAAGAATTCAGTTGGTGTTCAAGCTTTGCAAAACAACTAAGCCTTTAAATGATTTAAATTTATTTGGCTTGTTAGATGATCAGCAGTTTACACTGATCCCAAATTTACCCAAATTTACCACTGTAGAAGGTTATATACTAATGTGATAAAATATAAAACAAGCAAAGCACAGAATTGTTACTTGAACTTGTACTTGATAACAATTCTCAGAATGTACTGGATAAATTGTTTCTCCCCATTTGGTAAGGTGCTTATGGGTTTTATAAAACAAATAGTCTGCTGGTTTTGGATGCACAGGATGCAGATGCCCAGGTGAGAGCAGCAGGGAGGGAGAGGACTGTCCAGAACAGGAGAAGCAGCAGCTCCAGGCACTGGAGCAGGGATTCCCCTGAAGCCTGTGAAGATCCCACACGACAGCAGAGGGAAAATGGGAAGAAGCAGCAAAGAACAACTATGAGCTGACCATAACCCCACCTTTCCCCCACACGAAACAACACACCTGGGAGTAAAGCAGTCGGAAGTACAGAGATGACGAGACTGGGAAAGGCAGAAGGAAAGGGGCTATTTTAACACCTCCTTTTTGTTTCCCACTACTTGAACGTCATTTAGAAGACAGCAAGTTATTTTCCCCAAGATGAGTCTGTTTTGCCAACAACAATGACTGGTAAGAATCTCTCTGAGCTTTCTCACCCTGTGTTTCTCTGCCTCATCCCACTAAGGACAGGGGGAGCTGAGGGGGAGTGAGTAGCTGGTTCGAAGTTGGACTCTTAGTCAGGGTTAACCCTCCACCCTGGGAGCAGGCAGATTTGGGGAGAAATCAGCTGTGGCAAAAGACATTACCATTCTGAGCAGCACATATGTATGCATATAAATAGAGTGATAATTCCTGTGATTTGGAACTCAGAGTTCTATTTCTCTTGGGTTCTGTCTTGGGGTGTTTTTTTCTGTCACTTTTAGATTTTGGACTCAAATTACACACACACAGATTTCACTCCATCCCAAATTAAAAATCTAAATACGCCGTTTATATTAAAATGCATTTCCAAAAAAAGACAAAGCTGAATTTTGCCTTGGACCAATCACTATTAAAACTAATATTCACTCAGTCCTGTTTCACTCTTGCCTAATTTTAGCTTTAGTCAATTTAATACTGAAAAATCACATGGCCATCATGGTTTTCATATTATAGGCCTATTACAGAGTTCATTTAAGGTAATACTCAACAGACACAACTCTTAACGAAACTGCAGGCAATTTACATAGCTGTGCTGTCACTTCTACAATTAGAAGTTTGTGGATCCAATCTGGTTTTTAGGAGGTTAACACAAAGAAAGCCGAGCTGCAAGTTGCTATATCAGTCATGCTGGCTTTGTAGACATAATCAGTTCATCAATGTCTGCTTAAGCTTTTGATCCCCACAGACACTGTGAAAGTTGATTGCAAATAAAAAATTCCTGGAGTTTGTTAAAAACTAATCTGGAATACTTGCAATATTTGAAAGCTGTACCAAGAGCCCATCAGTCCATACACAGTGGAATAACCACAGACATGTTATCAGTACATTTAAGGAACATCACAGTTAGTACATGTAAAGTACAAATAGATGAATTTTTGTTCAGCCCCAAAGCCAAGAGTTAATTCTTCAGAAGAAGCTGCTGTGAAAGTACATGAGCTCCCAGGAAAAATTAGGGATACTGAAGTGAGTTCAGCCTTTAGAAAATTTCAAATATCTATGGTTCTATGTCACTTGTCTGACAATAAATAAACTTGTTTCTTATTTATACACAAAGAGTTGGAAGAAAGCCTGATGCATTTAATTAAGTTTCTCCTTGCCCAACTATAGACATGTAAACAGTTACTAGCCAATCTCTAATTATAGGTAAGAAACCAATGAGATGAAACAAATTCCAGTACAGCACTACAAACTCAGGAATACTACATTCTGACTAGCTCCCCCTCTAGCTCTCTGTGACCATGCTCTTCAGAATACAGTTTCATCATTACTAGTTTATGACTGAAATCACCAAAAACGGCAATAGCAATTTCCTGATTCTAACATGATACCTGTGAGTGATACGCTGAATGGAAAAAGTAATTCAAGGTTTGTAATGCTGTAAGTAGTCCTATGTGCAGCTACAGCAAATGTTGCTGCTGCAAAATATTTTGAAACACCGCCGCATAAAATATTTTCTTCTGGTTTGTTTCTGCATCTGTGAAACACACAACCAGGTGTTTCTTTTAGTATCAAGGTAGATTAATGTGGATTTTATCAAGATAGAAGAACTGGGAAAACTGAAGGAAAGGACAAGAAGAGCAGATGATTGACTGCTAAAATAATCTGACCCTGCTAACTTAGTAAGGTTTCAACTTCTTCATCCTGCAGATCATGATATTTGATAAAAAACAGGCTGCAGAATTACAAATATCAGTTAAGGCTTTTTTATGAGATGTGTTCTAGTGTCTCTTGTAGCCATCCATAGAAAGTTTATTGCAAAAACCTGCAGGACATCATGTCAATTATAGGCATTAGAAAACCATATATATATTTCTGTCTCAGGCAAAGAAATTCCCGTTTTGCAAAAAAAAAGAAAATGTGGATAAAGAATTTCATACTTTGCTATTATGAAAAATCAATAAACACAATTAAGAAATATTTTCAAAAGAGAGCAATCACTTTCAGCTATTCTGTGAAAACCAAGTTTTGGTCCAACACTGCTCAAATTAAGCAGCCAACAAAGACTATCTCCACACTTGCTGTCATCTTAAACTAATAACCAACACTCCACTTCTCTACTACTAAACACAAAGGTGTGACAGAGCCTACATTCTTCCTGTTTAAAAAAAAAAGTTTTAAAAGAAGGTAAGAGAATTGGTGATTTAAAAAAAAGAATTGTAATGTTCTCTAGATCTAAATTGAAATGTCTTTTCAAGTAATTTCAGTTTGAAAAAAAAGTGTGTCAGGGTTGCAGTTAACCCACTTGCTAATATTTTTTCCTTAATTTTATTATTTCGCACAAGAGACAAATTACAGAAAAGATTTAGGGAGCCTGCTAGAGAAGCAAACTGGGCTTGGAAGCTGGCAGCACAGAAGGTCCTTAAAAGCAATTTCATGGTCATCTTTTTCTTTCTCTGTACTTTTTCTTCAGTCAGCTGTGAAAGTTCATTTTTGTATACATTCATTTCTTTCTTTATACTCAGCAGAAACGAGAAGTCTAAGTCACCACCCACAGCTCATTGCATTAAAATTGCTACGAACAAGTGCCTTTAAAAAAATTATGTTTTACAGGTCTTTGTGCCCAAAAATACTCTTTATCTGAAAGCTGTTATTTTTATACGAAAGAGGCCCCTGCAATTTTATATGATATCTTAGGTGTATTTATGAAAGGGAAATAGGAAAAGAGACAAAAATAGTGATTACATTATTTCTTTAAATGGTCTGAAGGCCCTAGAAGTTTGTTGTCTTGGGACAACAGCGAGATGCACAGTTATTAGTATTTTCTTGAAGTAATTTTCAAGATTTACTAACAATTTTGACTGAAGTAATGCAACCAATCAAAAATTGTGGTATTACTATGCTTTTAATATATGTTATTTATCACATAATATGTATATCAATGCATAATCTATATTCATGTATAAATTATATACATAATGCGAATAAAACTGAGTAAGTCTAAATCTTGCAGAAGACATAGACATGGTTCTGGGTTCTAGGTCACCCTGCTTCAGTGTAGGGCTTGGACCAGATGACCTTCAGAAGTCTCTTCTAACCTCAACCCTTCTGGGAAGCTGAATACGTTTTACATTAATTATCCTATGACAGAACATCCAGATTTGATAATATGCAAATGTATCCATAATCTACAGAAGGCATTTACTCAGGCTTCATAGACACACACTGCAATCTCATTGAGTTATAGCACCAGCAAGTTTCATAAAAATCAAACAAGAAAGGGAATAAAATGTAGATTAGTAGATACAGTCATAGCTTTGAATACTACCATTCAATTCCACCATTGTTTTGTTTAAATATACGTATTTTTACAGTTTCTCTCAGTAAAAGCTTTATATCTTTTTGCTCCAGAAATTTCATTCTAATTTCCAAACCGAAGTAAGAAAGCTCAGTTTTCTATCAAGTCGTGTTTCAACATGTTCAGCTCCATTAAACCTTTGGGTGTCTAATATTGTGAGCTAATGATGCACTGTATGCTATTCAGATTAACATATTTAATGGGTTTTCCTCATCTCTTCCCTGCCCACCCAGTTTCACACTATAAAATATCATGAATCACCTAAATTTAAAAAACTGGTCAAAACATTTAAAAGTTAGCAGGAAGAGGAGAGACCAAGATAGCACGACTCTGTAAAATGGGTTTCTTTTGGGAGCCGTACTGAAATCACAAGATTAAAGGATCAACTTCATTGCTATGCCACTCTCAATTAGAAGCATATCAATGTGAATAAAGTACATAACACTACTGGGTGTTTATATAGCTAACTCACACTTCTTAAGAACTGGAACACCAACTTTTCCTGACCTTTATGTCGGGAAGAAAAAAAGGCTATTTTTGTTCTTGTAATCACCATCTATAAGAAAAGGGTAATATGTAAAACCTTAACTTGAATTCTGGAAAAGTATAATGGAGTTACTGTTCTTCAGTCAATTCTTCACCACACAGCTTAAATTTCCTATAAAATATTAGGGTATTGATACAAATCCTTCAAGTGTTTTGCACAAAAGCTATTATAAAGTCAAAAGTGATTCAAACCAGTGTTACATGAGAGGATAGAAAGTCTCTAAAAAAAAAAAAACAAGACCAAACCACTCAGAAGGCTTTCACTGTCAATGCCTGTATTTTATTTGAACAAGAGTTTCACATTACTCAATAATGAACAGCCTAGAAAATACTCCATTAAATCCTGGATTTCAGAAAGTATAGATAGTTGGAGTATTTGTAGCGCTCCTATGTCAAATGTTATTTCAGCATATCCTTCCTGTCATCTCACTTCAATAAAATAACAACAAAATTCAGAAAAACAAGAACATTAGAAGCACAAGGAAATAACAAGTGAAAAGAAACTACTTTCTCTAGCTCATCTGCAATCAAATAATGAAAATGTGGTTACAAGGAAATTAGACCAAACATTGAAGATATCAAAGCAGATCAGGTCCTTCCAAGTGTATGAAAGAAGAATCATTGAGGAACAAAGATCCTGAAGGAAAGCACTTGTTTACAGAATTTTATGCACTAAGGCTAACTACCAAGCATTGGAAACCGGAATTAACCATGCAATCAAAGACTGATTATTTCACTTCCACTTAATTCCAGGACTGTGGGATAACCAAACCCAGCCTGGAAGTCCATGGCATGGACTGTATTGAAATGGCAGAACAGAACTTTCTGATCCGACTAGTTAACACCCTACATCTCAAACCAGTCTGTAACCTCCCTGGCCTGTTTGATGAACTGCTAAAACCATAAAAAATTCATTTTTTAGGGACCTCTGGAGGTCACTGTGTTCAAACCTCTGCTCAAACCAGGGTCAATTAAGAGACTTCGACTTTTCCACAGAACATCTCTGTTCCTGGCAAGTTTTGGCAATGATAAAGCTAAAAGAGTTTCTCTGCATTGTCAGTATTTTTATTGCATGTTTTTCATGGAGAGTCAGAAAATGTTTCTGGTTCTATATAAGCATTAAAATCAAATTAAACAAAACCACAGAGCTAATGCTGCTTGGCACAAAAAAAGGAAAGGGAGGAAAGAGGGAAATGCTAGAGCAATCTTAATTCAAGTCCATTGTTTCAAGAAGCTGAAAGCATCATGGACAAATCTGTTCTTATTCATGTGACCCCCCAGTTCGAGACACTTCATAACAACATCTCTCACAGCATGGTGTAGCACAAGTAATTGGCAAGAATAGTTTTATCTGCCCATCTGCAGCCAATACACTGGGTGTTCAGGCTTTCATGAGTGATGCCCTTCTTAAAGGCCTAGGTCTGCTTCAATTCATAGCACTGGTTGCTGTCTCTGGACTGAGCTTCAGTTGCTCTTTATTTACACTCCTGAAGAAGCACAATAAAATGAACCAAAATACCAGTTCATTTGCACCTGCAGAGCTGTTCAGAGGGACCCTATATCAGTGAAATAGTGACAGAAGTGTGTTTGTCCCTCATGTAACAAAAATTAAAAAGCAGTAAGACTAAGTAAGACAAGGCAATACTTAATTCACAAACTTTGACCTGTCCACAGGCTGGTGTGACTAAAATTTCCTTGGATTCTAATCATCTGTCCCAATACTGCAGGGAAAAAGCATTAAAGCCACCCATTGCCACCAAGTTTCACACATAACCACAGCAAAATGCAAAGCACCCATATTCTTAAAACACGTTTTCTAATTACTTCGTATTTGTGAAAAACGGAGTTTGGACAAGATTCTCAACACCAAAGTTATAGCACATTTTAAGCAGAGAATTAATGTGCCAAGTTTCACATTTGGGAGTGGCTGGAAATCGTTATTCTGCTAACAGACTTTTTGCTTTAGTCCCATCTCTCTTCCCCACTTCCCCCACATACTTTTTTGGTTTGAAAAGGCAGAATAAATAAGATCATTTGTTTTAATTAACATGCAGTGTACTCTGTGCACAGGGTAAGAGTGATGCACCACCTTAATGCTCAAAACAGAGCATTTTTCTTTGTGCCAGAACTGGGCTATGAGTCAGCTGCACAAAAATGAATGTTAAGCCTTTCAGAAGGAACTCCATTTGCAAAAAAAATTGACAGAGAAATGAAGTCTAGAGAAGATTAAAACATGTTCTCCTCTAAAAATCAAAGGGTAAATGCAAATATCTTCTATTACTTGGTTGAGGCAAGCCATTGTCAAACATATTTCAGGGTTTTACCTTTTTCCATTACAAAATGTCACTGGTTTAGAACTTGAGATGAAATTCCCTATATTCCCTTCCCTACTTCCTAAATGAACCCTCTTATGCTTAAAATCAGATTGGTAAAACAGCAACTTTTTTGGATTTATTTCCTAGTAGTTCAGCTTTTATCACGTGTGCCCTCATTTACATGTTAAGTGTTCAAACAGTGATCTCATCTTTCTCCAAGAGATATTACTGAGATGCATATTTCACTTGCTAACTAGAATTTCCTGATCAAAAATCTTCTTGCTATACTGAGCTGAGTGAAAGTAATGGTGCTGCAACTCTCAGGAGTTCAAGTGTAATGCCTGTTGCTTTATTTAACTGTCATGTAGCTAACAATCCTTCTCCACACAAGGTGCTGAATTTTGCAGAAGTGCTTTTATTTCCCCATCTCTGCTCTGTTTCCAGCCAAATCTTCTAATGCTGTTATAATATACAGTACTGCACAGCTATCATCTAGATTTTTTTTTCACAGCTCTTTTCTGCCCTTGTTCTGGTCAAAGGTCCCATAACTCTTTTACAGAACATGGGTAGCGTTGAGTTTTGTTCAAATATCAACTTAATTTAGTTTTAAAACCCCACAGTTTACAAATATATTCCTTCTGTGGGTTCCAGTCAGTTGTCACTTCCCACTTCACTGTTGCAAGCTAATGCACGACGGCTGTGCTGATCCACCCTCTGAGGCATCTGAAGTTCAGATTTTGTTCAAAAAAAAGGAAGCATCAGTTAAGTGAAGCCTTTTTTATCCCCTTCTCAGACAATTTCAAGATATCAATGACCTTTTTATTGCAAGCACTGATATTCAATACAATAAAACACACTATGAACATATTAGATATCAAATATGACCAGTATGTGTACGTATTCATACACACACACTTTGAAGGAAGATGGTCACTTAGGTCTTATTTACCTCATTGATTATGGCAACAGATGGTACTCTGCAAAACTATTAAAATACCAGTATCAATCCCAAGGTTCTCTTATAGAGTTGTACAAAAAGTCATTACTTTCTGGTTTTGTCCTACAGTTCCTTATCTGTTGGCAAAACTCTTTTACACAGCAATATCAATAGTGTAGTTACTTTCTTTAGTAACTACAGTAAGTAGTTAGTAAGAAACTTTAGTTTCTTTAGCATCCAGACAAGATGCCCCTATGTTGAACTTTCAGCCACAGTTAAAAGTGCTTAAAAACCTGTCTGCTTATTTCAGCAATATCACAGCAGTTCCAGTTAAAGGTGTCTCCTTTACCCATACACTCTGCTTCAACTCTCCCCACCATGTTCTAACATCACCTCAGTCTGAACAAAGCTGCTCCTCTAATTGGTATCTCCTGTCCTCCTCTGGAATTAATGTTTTAATTACACTTGGGTAGTCTGTACAGAGGAGAAAATCACAATCACGTGAAACTGTCGCATATGTTGCCTTTTATATTCTAGGTTTCTATATCCATGTGTAACTTTGGTTACTAAATTTCTGACTGGTACCAAGCCGTAGGGGAGTAGCAGCCACAAAGGTAACAACGGAATAGAAGACATACCAGTAAAGGCTTGATTTACTCTTTGACATTGATTTAGATATTAAGTAAAGATAGAGCTGCCAAGTGGAAAGTCAGAAGTTTCTGATCTGTAAAGTACACAAAATTAAACCTAAGGAAGGCTATTTCTATTGAAGTGGTTATACTGATACCATTTTGTTCTGACAATATAAAATTAACATTCCTATTTCCATGGAACTTCTCGCAGCAAGTGTAATGTTTTGTACCAATAAGAAAAATTACAGGAACATTTAAGAAATTGTGGGCTTGAGTTCATATTACTTATACAACGCACTTTTTTCTCTAAGCAGTCTGTTACTAAATTTACTTTGGTTAAAGCATGAACTTTCTTACTACATAAATGTAATCAATGAGCTAAATGTAAGTCCAACAAAAAACAAGAAAGAAGATAAATAACTGTGTAGTACCTGCCCTTTGACCCCAGCCCCCATGTGAATGTGTCCCATGTCCATTTAAAACACGAGTTCATTGTCAATGAAGCAAACAACGGGTACAAGGGAAGTCAGCCTAATTCAGACAAGAATTTTTAAAAAAATATTTACAGTGAGAATGCATGGGGAATGTACAGCGTATGATACTGGTATTAAAAAATAATTAAAATAATTTGATCATTTGAGTCAAGACCAGGAGTCAAAGCTCAAACATCATCTAATTCTTCTAATACTCTACACAAAGTTGAGCTAATGCTCAGCATCAGGCTCCAGCATCCCCATCAAACGTGCAGCAAGTATTCCAAAGCTGGCATGCCCCCATAGGAAAGCACTCTCCAGAGCAAAATGGATTATTTTATAGTTCCTTATTGGTCTGCGTTAAGAAGCTTGGTCAATTCAATACTGTTGATTGACAGGGACTCTGTCAGGTCCTCTAAATTTTCTTTGGGAAGCTAATCCAGATTCGCAAAGAACCTTCAGGGAACAAATTGAGGTCACTACATTTATCAACATACAAACCATCAGACCTATTTTAATTGTTTACTGCGGTGTAATACCATTATCTGGTAGCTTCTGACTTAAATATTTCATAGATTATTATTTACTCCTGCCTAATTCAGACCAAATAAAATCCATTAGAGATACTTCATTTTGATCCATTCTCTCTTTTCTGAAACTCACATGACTGTGAAAGCAAATAGAGGGTTTACAGGTTGGGGAAGATCATCTGGAAAGTACATGAATAGTTTACTCAAAGAGCTTTTTTAACTTCTCATCAAAAAGCCCCATTCAAGAAATCATCCCCTATACGTGCAAGATTGTCTCAAAGGTTTATTTCCCCACACTGCCCTGGCCTGGCCTGGTTGAGGGCAGGTGACAGACACGTGGTGTAACTCTGATCTCCATGTCACATCATCTCCATGCACATGAGGATTGAGACACACAGAACAAGAATGACTTGAAAAGAACCAGTCTTCATTTTGTAGTTACAGTGGATGTGGATGTCCAGCATTAATTTCAAAACTCAATGTGCAAAGCAGCACTGATCCCTAGCCAGAGAGCTCTCACAGCAAGGCTTTTTCTCAGTTTGTGTTTTCACTCACTGGCTTTGGCTAACTGCTTATTCCATCTTCCCACTGTTCCTGTGTGCTCCTGGTACCTGCTGCCTGATTGGCTTGTGCAGCACTGCTTTATATGAATAGCTCATTGTCAGGAAGAGCGTGCCTAGAAGGAAACGTCATTATACAAATTATCAAATGAAATACACTTGGGTTTTTCTTGATCAAGGTCAAATGTTCAGGTCAGCAAGACCATGAAGCCATGAGAGGAAATTCCCTGTGGCATTGTGTCTCATTAAGTCTTAGCACACATATCTAGCTACTGTTTTGTGAAAAAGTTAAACAGCAAGACAATATATTTGAAAACACTTGCTTTATTTATGGTTTAAAAACAATAAATAAGTCTCTACTTATTCTCTTTAAGCAGAAACAGGCATTATTGGCACAGTTAGCAAATCCTTTGGTTTTGTTTTACAAAGATGATGTAACAGGCTGTTATACACCAATCTGGAATTTTCTCACAAAATTGGCCCTTTCCATGTTCATTTCTCATACCACATAGTCTTCTAAGTTATGTTAAAAAGTAACTAGCAAAACTATGCTGCTGAATTATTAACCAAGCCATAGCTTTTCTTCTTTCATGGTCAATCTGCTTCACACTTTCAAGTGAGGTTGTGCCTTATTTCCAAAAACTGCAGAGTGGTTGGAAGTCAACCTAGCAGAAACAAGATCTCAGTTTTGTATCAACAAAGCTTCATGACTTATTTTTGTTGCTGTTTTAAACTACAGTTGATGAAACAGGAAAATCTTCTCTGCATTATTTGGTTTCTGCATGAATGGTTTTAAAAAATATATAGATGGTGGATCAAAAGCTACCGTTGAAAATACAGAACTAATCAGCCATGTTTCCTAAAATACCTGAAGTTTTGCAACTGTTCAGTCGGAAGACAATATATCAAAAATCAAATGAAGATCAGAGCCATTTACTTTAAAACTTTCCATTGCAAACTTCACAGTTAACTCAAGATCTTGGGCAATAAAAGAGGGAAAATAAAAAGAACTATAATGACTCTAGTGCAAGAACACTTGAACCTGCCGGCACACAAAGTATTGATTTCAACTGAATTAAATTTTATACTTTCCTTTGTTTTTTATTACTCCATTTTGAGATTATCCAGGGAATACATGTTGATACCTACCTCATTTCTAAAAGACTATCTTGAATTAGAAGCAGAATCAAACTTTTCAAATACAGGACTGGATCCAAGAATTTATGCCAAAAATAAGTGTGAATTTTTTAGATTTCAGAATTCAAGTCATTGATTTTGAGTTCAAGGCTCCTAATGCTGCACAGGTCTGTGTGTGAAGACTCCCCCTCCTCTCTCCTACACCACTCTGCCTAATTTGGGAAATTGAGAAACAGAACTAAGGGCTTCCTTTAGGCAACACAGAACTCATGCTACTGAAGCAATCTTTCAACATACAGCATGAAAGAAAAGTGTTCCTTTGCCACTTGTTGCCGGACTGAAAACCAGAACACATTTCTCTAAGATGAGGGAAAGATAAGAAAGGTTATTTAAAGATTGGGTCCTAAGGAAAGATTACTTAGAAGATTGAACTATTGATCTAATTCTCCTCCTTGCCTCCCACTAACCTGATCTCTCCAACAATTTTGTTCTCATTAAGAAATTTCAGCATCATTTGTCAGAGAAGAGACAAGAGGTAAATCCTACAAGTTCTGAGAAAATTCACTGCTGTGCAGACGACACAAAGCCCAAGTCATTGCTTCTATTGAGGGGGTGACTAGAGCTCTGAGCTCTGTTTTCAAGTCTGGCTGACTCAGTGGAGCATCCAGCACGTGCATATGGCTTTGAAACAGCTATAGCTTAAGCTGTGTCCTGCTCATCCTGCCTGGCAGCAGGAAGAGACGCAAGGGCACCCTGACACACATGCATAGCAAAGGGAGAAGTAGTAGGGGAAAAGCACACCCTTATTTAAAGGCTGTCAGTGTTGGTTCTGCAGAGCTCCTGGCTTGTGCCCGAGCCATCCACCCACTCACAGCTGCGCTTGCTGAAGGACAAGGTCAGACCAAAGGTGCAAGGGTCGCTGAGCAAGGTGTGCCTAGCCCTGCCTAAGGGCGAGCCAGCAGCAGCTCTAACCAAGTACAACAGCTCAAAGGGCTCGGTCAGCAGGCAGGTCTCAAACACTTTTGAGTGAACTGGACCTGTGCCAGCTCAGGGATTGCAATACCCATCAAGAACATCGAATGGGAATGAGTGATCATGGAATTCGCCTTCCAGGCATGATAGTGCCGTCTCCCTCTGTGAGTAGCCCCCAGTACCTCGAGAAAGCCAGAAACTGCTGATAGCTCTTGGTGGTCTGCTGTGGGTAGGACCTCCAAGATAATGATGTCTCTCTGGAAACCGTTTTTCCCCAGAATCAACAGGCACTTGCCACTCTTACTCCAGGAGTAACAGCAATACTTTATTCTCTACTGAGATTTTAAGTCAAGAGTCCCTTTTTGTTAATACACATAAATCTAAAGATTCTGTAAGAATAAATTCAAGTTTTTCATCCTGTGTGTGGGGTCAGCACATAACACAAGAAGAAGAGTAAAGAAAAAAGAAAAGCAAGCAGGTCCAAACCTATTCATACAGCCGTGTTCCTGTATTTTATTTTCTGAGAAAGTTAACTCTGAATTTATTAATACCATGATTTCTTGCATGTCTCATTGGGAATGTGGACCCAAGTCTGCTTGCAGCCTCAGAGATACAAAGTGTGTAGGTACCAGTTGAACTCCTTTCCCCAGGCCAGTATCAACTTTGCACTCCAAATGTATGTGTGGCTCTTACTCACATGCAAAAGCAGTACACTGCTAGGGTATATTGAGGATTATTGGGAGCTAATCTATAGGCAGTTGGGCCCATAGATTAGCCCATAGTCATGCTCCTCACAGCACAGTTGATTTAAGCCATGCATTGTAATCTATCCATGTTTCTTGTACCAGCTCCTTGCAGAAATGCATTTTCAAGGGAAAATGGTAGCAAGTCCTATATATGTAACAGAGAAGTCTATTCATCCATGGTATTCTATTTTCAACAGCTGCTCCATGCCCATGTATTTAAAAGACACACTGGTGCTACTTCAAAATCTCAGGGATTAAAGCCATGATCTAAAAGCTTATTCAAGTCATGTTGAAACATAGCAGGCTGTGAGGCTGAACACAGTCTGACAACGAGTCTAATGTAGATATTAAAGTTATTTTTAGGAGCCTAGCGTATATGGCCTACATTTAAGGTCAAAGTGGGTAAATCTCAAAGTTACTTCAACTCTTCTCACTGTACTGCATCTAGCTGCTCTCACATCAAGGTTTGTGGAAATACAGACTGTTAGTATGCTGGTAAATTGTTTCTCAACTAATCTTGGATGGCATATGTGCTGCCATCACAGGGATAGGCTTATTACCCTCTTAAAACTTTGCTCAGACCAGCAATGCATCCTTTGTATTTAAAATATTTCAAACTGCAATAATAGCCTTTTTTAACAAATGGGATTCCTAAATATCCACCTTTGAGGATGAGGACAGCACAACTAATGGGCATACTTCCAAAAATCACCAGATCTTCAGATTTTTTGTGTGAATTTCATTTTCAGAGACACTTAAACGCTCCATCTATCATTAATCCCAAATACTGTGGCTCAATATCAACACTTTTGAAGAGATAGAAGCTGGAGGAAAATGAGGAATTGAACATTTGTCAGATTGAACTTCCATGCCAAGTGAATGTTACAGTTATCAGAAAATCACAGAATGACTTAGGTTGGAAAAGACCTCTGAGATCATCAAGTCCAGCCTAAAAGCTCCAGTTCTGAAGTAAAAAAAAAAAAAAAAAAGGAACGTGTGTTTAGGGTGAATACAGTTGGTTCAGAATACGCAAAAGCCAACGGCTGACCAACTGGAGACAAGCAGAAAGTCTTGCGTTTATAAAATACCTGAAAACTGATTAAACCTGCTTCTGTTTTTCTGCATCTGTATAATCATAGCATTTGAAGTGATGAAGCTACAAGCAGAAACATTACATTAAATGTTTTATACTTTTGCGGTTTTTTCACTACAGAAGTAGAGGCCACAGCAGAAGACCTTCGTTTTGTGCGCGAATACATCAACTTCACCTCAAAAACTGCTGGGACCTGTTCCCAGGTGAATAGTGGCTACTTCAGTTTCTAAAACATGGGTATGATAATGTCAAAACTGTTTTATCTAGGATTTCTAGATAGCATCCACCTCAAAAACTGGGCTTGTCAACTGTAACTACAAATGTCTCTGAAAATTTGGGTTGCTTTGCTGAGGCAGTCCTTAGGAAAAAAGTAGACATCAGTCTCCTCTGGAAATTAAAAAAAAAAAAAATAAAAAACACTTCAATTTGCAACATATCTAGTTTCCAGCTCTCAAATAATAATTTCTGACATGGATTCTAGAAAAAGACTACTAAGGTTTCATATTACTTTCAAAACCTCCAGGAGTTTTCAAAATCATTTCAGCCAGATGTTGAGCTGGCAAAAACGGGAGTCCCTGTCGCACAAAGAGTTACTCAGGATTGTGCATATCAATATCTAACAGCTGAGTACTTATATGTGAAACCAAACATGAAAGAAAAATCAGCTATAAGGATTAATTCTCTAATGCAAAATCCAGAGTGCTACGTTCCAGCCACTGCCTGCAGCCTTGTTTATCTTAACTTCCCCTTATTTTTTAAATGAAGTGTCATAAATGGCATACAGTTCTCAAGACCATTCTGAAGTGGAAGATTACATCTCAATTACAAACAGTTCGTCCAAACAGACAAAGGTGTCTTCAGGCCAATAAAGCAATTGCTTTTGTCTACAGAATGTAGTTGAGAGAATAACAATGTTGCTGGGGACAGACCTTTGTCCTTGGTTGACTCTCATTTGTCACCACGGAGGGCACGCAGAGTACAACCAACAGCCAAGCCTTGCCCAAAGTACAGGCAGCACCAGCAAAGAGCACTTTCAGAAAAGGAAATTAAGAACAAAATATTTTTGTAATTTATTGCTGTAGCTAAGTACCACAACTCATAGGTCCAGCCGCATTAATATAATTTCCTGATTTATTTTATGAAGACCTAACTTGATACCCAGCATCATTGGTTTCCACACCTTAATTATATGACCTCCATGGCAAGGTTCTCTGCTTCTAAAAAATTTAAACAGAATTTCTTTTTTCATTATATCAATATCTCCTGATGCTTTGGTTCCTGAACAAATAATATTCTTCTGCTTAAGTAATCTACATGGTATACTCTGCATGGTGATTATTTTCACATCATATTTGAAGGTGTTATTCAGGTCAACAACTGAAAATGACAGGAGATAATAAAACAGTCTACTTGACATTTCAAACACGTCTTCACCAACACATCAGTATTTTAAAATTAAGTAAATAGTATGTTCATGTTGCTGCACATTACGATGAAGGACTTTTAGTGATCATCTACATTAACAGCAAATGAGATTTTCTTGTTCAGGCCCTGTCTTTTGACACTGGGATAAACACTGTGAGCAGCTAAGTTCTGTGTAGGTTATTTTACACTGGGCATCCAATCGTCAAAAAAAAAAAAAAGAAAAAAAGGAAAAATTAAAATTGCTTAAACCCCATAAATTATGCACATCTTTCAATCTGAGACTTCAAATTTTTCAAATAGTTAGGTAAACATTATGTTTTTGATCATATAGTAAAATTATATTGCCCATGCCGTCTCCAAATTAGGACCAATGCCAAGGTCAGGTCTATTGAGAGACAGCTATTCTTGGCAGCAATAACTTTTCCACTCAAACCAATAACTGCAATCAAATTTAACACATCAGTAAAGCACTCACACAAGCAGGCTCTGGTCTCAACAGAGCCTTCCAGTCACCGGTGTTTATCATCATCATCACGTGAGGCAGCTGTTTGCCCAAGAGCTCCTCTGCCGTCACACTTTATTCTCTCTGATTTGACTAAAAGCAACCGGAGAGCAATTCGGAGCTACATGCTCACACAGGCAACAGAGAAAGAAAATCTCAACTGGGAGGTAGTAAAGGTAGCCTTGCCTTCCAGCCAAGTCTTGGACCTGTCTCCTCCTCGCTCTCTCCTTGGCTGAGGGGGAGCAGCAAGCAGCACCAGTCTCAGCTGGGAGCAGACAAAGATGTCCTTTGCTGCCTAGTCAAAGGGCAGGAGGCAAAGCTGTCATGGAGCCTGGTTTGATTCCACCAGGACAGCAGGAGGTACAGGGCTGACAGGCAGCCTCTGCCCACAGCTGCCATCCACCATTCTGTCTGTACTGCACATGAAAATGGATGTCACTCTTGGGCCTGGGATTTCAAACCACAAGCCAGGAGCTCAGCTTCTGCTCAAAAGAGGTAGCTAAGGTAAGCAAGCTGGGGCCCAAGCTGAAAATACACATTAAGCTCAAAATGCATCTTGGACTTCCCCCCTTCTGCCCCAGGGGTAAAAAAATGCAATGATCACCACATGAAATTTTCCACTTGTGTTAAGGGCACAAAACTCACCTTACTGGACCAGACCCATGGAGAACCCTGTCCAGTGGCAGGAGGACACATGATACTCAACACTACCTAGAGTCTACCCCTCTGGTGCTCCCTTAGCACCTACAAGAACTGGATTATGAATGCTAAAAACATCCTTGCTTATCCCCTATCTCTTTATGGACCAGTCATCCTTCATAGTTTGTCCATCTTTTTTTGCATCTGCTTACATTGTGTCTGCCACCATGACATCCAGAAATCCACTATGCACTGTATTAAAGCATGCTTATCTGTTTCAAATATATTTAAATTAATTTCCTAGTGCTTCTGTGGTAATATTGAGTGAACAACAGTTCATCTCTTTCCTTCACCAATTTTATAAACCTCAGTCATAGCCTACCACAGACATCTCTGCTTTGAACTACAGAGTCCCAAGTTTTTCAGACTCAACTGCTGCATTGCCTTTGTCATTTTGACTAGTTACAAGAGCAGCAATTAAATCCCTTGTGCTTGCCTTAAAATGCAGAAGCCAGGACAGCACATTACCTCTAACTTCTGTTAGTATTCAGCTGTAACTGCCTCTAGTATTCTGCACAGTTGGGAAGAGTACTTTGGAAGTAGGACTTTTATTCATGCCAGCACAGGATTGAGTGAGGCCCTGACATGGTTCTGAAGTATTTATTTTAAATAGGTCCAAACTGTGCCTGGTCCTTGCCTTTGAAAAACACACACCACAAACCCTATCCGTTTAAAGCACCTTAAGCTAACAAGATATAACTTTATATTTGCAGAAAAGCCTTTTTGTATCCTTTAGAAGCTCCAAAAAGTACATTATTCCCTTTTCAAAATGAAATCAACCTCCCTGCTTTTCAAGCAAGCTGCATCTCCAACTGTTGTCTTTTACACATATGATCGAAAAAGATTCAAACAATTAAGGATCCCATAATCAATGTCTCTCTACTAACTGAAATATAACTATATCTATAGAATTGTCTATAAGAAAAAGCCTTGCTTGATTCAGATTGGAAAAAAAAGGAATCTTCCAAAATAATACTTCAGCATTTGATGAATTATCAGACCTATTGTTGTTCCTAAATCTGAAAGACAAAATGACAAACTTGAATCCTAGAGTATTAGTTACATGTAAAAGAGACTCCAAAACAAAACCAAGAAGTTACTGAAACAGTTTCCCCCCACCACCACCCCCATGCATCAAAAAATCAAATTAAGATAACCTTTTAATTTCTCCAAAGATTTACACTCTCAGCCTTTGGCACAAGAATCAGAACCCCCTTCTTTGCTGAACCAGAAATGCATGTAACTTTTTTGACAGCTATTACCAGTGTGATTTCTCAAAACAAAAAAAAAAAAAAAAAAAAAATCTTCCTGTTGTGGGTATGTGGGTATTGCTCTTATGTCCACTTTTAACCAAATCATTGCTGACTAAAATATGTGATTACATAAGATATTAGAGCAATTTCAACCCTGATCTCTTACAAAGGGGAAAAGTGAATCAGAGTGAAATGCTGCTGGATGGCACCGTGCAACACCCGGCTGTGGTGGAGCTGAAGACAGAATATACAGCATGAAGATAGGAAAAAGAAGGGCAGTGGTTCACAGCCTTCTTTGCAGTTTGCCTTTTATCTGGACACCTATCTGGAATAGGAGAATATTAATTCATTTGCATGAATGCATTCGTGTGAGGCTCTGGAATGTGTTTCACAGACAAGCTGTGGATGCCCCATCCTTGGAAGTGTTTAAGGCTAGGTTAGGTGGAACTCTGAAAAACCTGGTCTAGTGAAAGGTATCCCCTCCCATGGCAGGTGGGTTGGAACTAAATGATATTCAAGGTCCCTTCCAACCCAAACCATCCTATGATTTTATGTAGAATACTCCTTTTTCTTCCCTATGTGCGTCCAGTAAAAAAAAAAAAAAAAATCATTTTAACATTGCAATGATGCTTAGTTACATATTTTTTTTAAAGGTTTAGATGTCAGTGACTTACAATGAGTCTTACACAACTGCCAGAGCTGAACTCCAGAATCATACACATTGGGTTGTCTTCTAGCTCTTCAAGGTTTACTCTTTTGTCAGCTCACACAGCATGTTTTTCTCCTTCTACAGAAAATAAATTTGGGTGTTCATTACTCTGCAAGATACATTCCTTGTTCTCCTGAATATGTCTAAGAACACAACCAGGTAAAAGAAGCCTTTATCCCACTATGAAGGAAAACCCATGAATATTCAATCATTTCTGAAGTGACTTTAAGGTGATGAGTAACATTTATTTTAGAAAGTAAATAGTTATCATTCATTTTCAGACCTGTCCTAGTAAACAGATTAACCTTATCATGTCTGGGAGCAAAAGTAGAAGGGCTTTGAACCTTCCTTCATCTCTACCAAATCTCTCCCTTTTCAGTTTGAGGTGCGCCTGACCTAGAAATAGATTTTATTCAGAGGATGGAGACTGAAAGTCTTTGTGTGGCACAGGTGAAGAAGCAGGAGAGAATGTCAAACAGAAAAGCTTCATTTGGTCACTCACTTGGAAAAAAGCACAGCCACTTGAATTCTTATCAGTCAGAGATAGCCTGTGGGTATGATGCTTCTTTTTAAATCTTTTATTTTCTTTGTTGGCTTTCAACATCCTTTCCCCTTTCAGATATTCTGCTTTAAAACAAAATTTTTAAAAAAGAAAAAGAAAAAGCCCTCAGAGGGATGGAGATCCCTCAAGACACAAAGATATTTGACATTTGTGATAGAGAGGCACAGCCGTGAAAATGGACCAGAATGAATGAAGCAGTCTGTAGACATCAACACAAAAAACTCAAGCACCCATATTTGAACAGAATTCTAAAAGCCAGCATTAGAAAAAGCAACGTTAACCTTCCTGTAATGAAGTAAACCAAACATTCCCTAAAACCCTATCCAAAAGAGGGGTAAATGTGAACAATCAAAGAATGGAATTAGACTACCTTGTTTCTTCAGCTAAGCCACTAGTTCATCCAGCACCATCTTTTTATTTGTCTTGTATCATGAAACAATTGAATCCTCAGAATTTGAAAATATCACTTTATTCTAAAATATCAGCTAAATCAGAATGCTTTAACTCCTAAATGGATGAAAATTCAATTTTTTGTGTATCTCCAAGTAACTGTTCATTCAGTTTTCAGAGAGCCTACATTTGTACTTTTGCCAGTAGATTTCAGCCATATCCTATCAACAGACTAGCAAATGCAGAAGCGCACAATTTCACAAACACACACATTTGCAAAGCACCATAGTTACTGTGTTTTTGGTTTGATATAAACTCTAGCAGAAGGTTAATGTAGGATGGACTCCCAAAAAGTGAATCTTATAGACAGATTTGAAGTAGGAGGAGCTGTTGATCACATATGCCTGTTGTTAACAGATTTTATTCTTTTAAGCAGTGGCAGAGGGTAAGAAAAGAACGAATGTGTTGAAAACTATCCTGAGGAAACTTAGAAACAGGATATTCTCTCTCCAGATCTTTCTTATTTCCATGGCATTGCAAACAAGAATGTGAAATACAGCTTCCTTGCTTCACAAATATAGGCATGTGGAAAAAACAAACAAATGTAATTTACATTACTATATAAATATCATAATGTGCATAATCTTCTTTCAGCTGGAAGAGGGGAACAAGTGTACAGAAGATTCTGACTCGGAAGGGATCCACAGGGATCCTTGAGTCCAATGCCTGGTTACACATAGAGTAATTTAAAAGTTAAACCATACATTTAAGAGCATTGTCCAAACACTTCTGAACTTTGACAGGCTTATATTGTTGATAACTTCCCAGGGAGTTTGTTCCAGTGCTTAAGCATTCTCTCGGTGGACCCAATATCCCATCTGAACATCCCCCAACGCAGCTCTGAGACTTTCCCCGGCACCCCATCACCAGACATCAGAGAGGAGATGTGGTCATTTCCCACTCTGCGCCTACCCCAGGGTAGGGTTGGCCCTTTTAGCCACCAGGGCACACTGTTGACTGATCGTACTCATATTGATCAACGAAAATCGCCGGATCCCTTCCTGCAGGGCAGCATTCCAGCCTCTTGTCCCCCAGGCTGTACCCACGTCCAGGATAATCCCACCAAAAGCAGAACCTGGCATAGGTGCTTGTTACATTTCACACGGTTGGAATGGCCCAGTGCTCCAGTCTACCAAGGTCTCTCTGTGGGGCCTCTCTACCCATGAGGGAATCAACAGCTCTGTTTAGTAGCACTGGCGAATCTGCTTCGTGTGCACTTCACTCCTACCTCCAGGTCACTGAAGAAAACTGGTCCTAGAATTGAGCTGTGGGGAACAACACAGATGCTGCCAGATGTTACCCATTTACTGCAATGCTTTTGGCCCAATCTTTCAGCCAATTGTTCATCCATCATATTTGCCTATGTGACTAGCTTTATGCTTGCCCAGAAGGATAGCAAGACAATATCAAAAGCTTTCTTAAAATAACACCAACCAACCAAAACACCAACATATTCACTACCTTCCTTTTGTCCACTAGGTAGATAACCTTCTCACAAGAGGATATGAAGATAGTAACCTGACTTTGCCTTCATTAAGCCACATTGGCTTTGACTGATGACTACATTGTCTTCCAATAAACTTTCAACTTTTCAGCTATGTCCCAGAACAATTTTCTCAATAGTTTTACCAGATACAAAATAAGATTGACAGGCCTACCAGGGTCTTCTTTCTTGCCCTTCTCAATAGTTGGAATGACTTGCAGCTTCCAGTTCACCAGGACATCTCCAGGTTCCCAAGACTGTTTGTAAATGTGAAAGGTCTCATCATAACATCAGCAACTCTTTCAGTACCCTCTGCTTTATCTCCATTCCTATTTGTGAGCTAACCAACCTCATCAAGTAACAGACCAATGTTTTATTGAGTCCTCCTTTTGCTGATAACATGATTAAAACATTTTTGTGATCCCCCATCCTACTTCCCAGCTCCATCTCCAGTGGAGTTTTAAGCCATATGAATTTTCTCCCTGCAGTGGTTGTGTTTCTGCCATCCTCCTGTGAAAGCTGACTTAACTTTCAAAGTCCATACACTTTGATGCATTGGAATTACCTATTCCTGTGGTCTTAAATATTGACCAGCATTTATAGATCCCTTCAAAAGCAGATTCTGAGGAGACCTTATTAACTAGATCCTTGAGCAGCCTACATTCTGCTCTCCTAAAAGCCAAGGATGTTTGCTCTGCTAACAGATATTTTTCGTATCACCAAAGACTTTAAATTCAACCACTTTGTGATAACTGGGGCCAAGACAGACACCAACCATCATTTCATCCACAGACCCACAACAGATCCAGGAGTGCATCTTTGCTAGTCAGCTGCCTTAATACTTGTATCAAAAAGTAATCTTCAAAGTGTTTTAGGATTGTCCTGAACGTGGTAGTGTCTACTATATGATAGCCCCAGCTAATATCTGTGAAGTGCAAATTGCCCATCTGGACAAGGGTGACCAATGTAGTGATTTCCCTTAATTCCTTCTAGAATAATACATTGTTTTTACCATGCTGGCTGAGTGATCTTTGGTAAACTCTGGCAATATTTTCTTTATTAGTTTTTCTACTAGTCCTTACCCAAAAGTTCTTGGTCCCATCACCTTTAACTGCAAGTGCTGTATAGTCCAGCCTGCCCCTTACGTACAGCACTCCCCCTCCTCCGTGCCTGCCCCACCTACCTCTCCCTGAGGAGCCTGTGAACACCACAGCACTCCATACCTGGACTCTTCCACGAAGTCTCACTTATGACAGTGATGTTTTAGCTCTGGGACTGAGACAAAGCTGCCATCTCCCCTTGTTTATCCCACGTAGCACCTGCCTTCGCACACAGACATTTCAGATGTGCTCCAGTGCGCTCAGTTATGCCATGGTGCAGCATGAAAGCCCATGCTAGCACACCATCCCTCAGGATCCAGGCGTTGATAGGCTACGGCTGCCGGCTTCTTTCACTGTGATTCCCTGCAATCGGGAGGATGGAGGAAAATGCTACCTGCATTCCCAATCCCTTTTCCAGTCTCCTCAAGGCCTTGAAGTCTCTTTTGATCACCCTTGGTCTTCTAATTACAACTTCATTCGTACACACATGAAAAAGCATGTATCAGGCTAGGAAGAATCCTGGTAATATCAATAACACAAGCCCCAGAGAAGCAGCAAGCTTCGCTTAAATGCAGGTTTGGTCAACAGATCAGGCCTGCTGCTCCTCTCATAATTATAAATTAACATTTTTTTCTTCATGGATGCAATCATGATGTGGGTGTTAAGGAAACGTCTCCGTCCAGCTACCCCAGAGCCACTTGCACCATCTGAGATGGAACTGAAGCTCTGTCACA
This sequence comes from Origma solitaria, assembly GCA_013397895.1. NCBI lineage: Eukaryota > Metazoa > Chordata > Aves > Passeriformes > Acanthizidae > Origma > Origma solitaria. Next base: position 387,323 of record VZRL01004797.1, read on the forward strand.
GCTACACACCACACACTCGGAGTCAGACCACACTTCCTCACCAGCTCAGCTGTAGGTTTCCCATAGCAGAATCTCAGACTCACAGATCCTTCAAATAATTTAATCTTGGTACAATTACTACATAACAACATAGCGTCTCAAGTGTCTCGGGTGCCTCTGAGGAGGGATCCCAAACAACTGAAACCCTTGTTTTTATACCCTTACAGTCTAAGTGTGTGATAGTCTGGGGATTGTCAGCTCCTGCCATGTCTCTGAGTGTCCTGTCACCTGGCTGGTGCCACTCTGAGGCTCACACCACATCTTGCAAATGGATCTACTTGCACTGAATGTATTTCTCAACATGAGAAATAAGCTGACTTTGATAACTCCTCAGGAATGGGTGGGTCATCTTCAACCTCATCATGTCCCAGTCCACCCAACTGCAAAGACTGATATCTGTTGCATAAGGGCACATGGAGAGGCAAGGAGATAAAGAGGATGCTCTCTCCTTGTCCCCAGTAGAGACTAATTTCCTTTTACCTCTGTCCCTAAAGTCACTGCCTTCTGCCTGGAGAGAGAATGCAGGATACCCCTTTGCCAGGTGTTGTACCTAGATAACATTTCTGCTCCAGAGGGGACAGCAGGGTTCCATCAGTCAGCCCTCTTCTCACAGATGCTCCTCAACCTGTCCACTGCATCCCAAAGCTCGGTCACCAAGCAGAGCATCTCTCCTACCTGGGCACACCTCCTGCAGGCATTGGGGCTGTTGACCTCAGATGGAAGCAGATGGATGCCCTGGGCACATCATGCAGCTGGAGATCTAGAGAGATGCATGCTCCCTGGGAGCTCTGTCTGGGTATCTTCCTCAGGCTCAGCATGCACTGATACTCCAGGGGGATGCAGAGGATGTGGCTGCCTGTCACCATTGCTCGAGACGCCTGCAGGGCCTTGCAGCCGCTCATGGGTGCTCTGGCTGGCAAAGCTGCAATCACCCAGTGTCTCGGGTCCCTCCAGCAGCTGTCTGTCCTTGCTGCCACCTGGTCCCTCCCCACACACAGCCTGAGAGCCTCGGTCACCCAGGAACCCTGTCAGGCATTCACCAGCTTCACTGCAAGCCTGGTGCTCCTGTCCACGCAGGACAAGCTGCTACCACTGCCTCTATTTCCCTCCTCCCAGCACACAGCAAGTGCTGCCATCAGCTTCCTGGGGTTTGACTGTGTATTGAAAACAGATTAAAACCTCCTGCAAGTGACTGAAATGTAACAGGCTGAGGACATCGTTCCTTCATCAGTAACTCAGCATTAATTCAACTGTGCTAATTTGCTGAGAGCCAGTAAGTGCCCAATAATCAGGGGCAGCAGTGCTGAGCAGCCGGTGCTGCTCCTTGCACCAACCAGGGGCCTCAAAGTGAGGAAAAATTTCCTTCTAGGTTATATCCACTGCCTCTGTCATGACTATCATGATGACCAGATAATCTTGAAAAGCAAGATAGAGAAATAAGAAAGAAGAAAACCAAAATCAAGGCCATGACATGGGCAACTGATTTACCTGAAGTCTGAGTCAAGATGAATAATCAATTCTAAAAGTAATGGTATATATTAATTCTTAAAACTGAGCGATGGAACACTTTTTCTCGTGCCTTGGGAGTTAGCTGCTGGACATATTGAGGGTTTGCAAGTGTCAGGACTACACATAAATAAACCAAGTTAATGCAATCCAAGCCTATTTTATGGGGGTACACCACAGCTTTAAGACATTAAAAAAAACCCCAAAAAACACCCCAAGCCATGTTTGGTAAGTTTTTCAGAAACTGAAGTTCAACTATGAGCTAATATCTAAAAAGGTATTAGAAAATATAAACGTAGTAGTTTACACATAGGAAGTGAAATTACTTTTTGGAGTTTTTTTAGTACATGAACAGAAATAATACTGAGTAACTAGAAAGTTTCAAATCAGATTACTGCAGCAGCCATTTGAAACCTCTTCCATGTAGGGACACGTACCTTAAATAAGTAAAAAAATTCATATTTACTTCCAAGTGAAAAAAACATCAGAAGCCAGTGCTTGAAGTATCTTGGACTTTGAAAAACCCAGTTATATATATTTAAAAAGCAAACAAACCCCAAAAAGCAACAAATCCCTTTCTGTTCCTCACCTTCCAAAATCACACACAGAAGCAAAAGGTGAGGAGCAACAACCACGCAATATAGCAATGCAATCCTCTATTCTCAGCCAACTACTGCCTCTAAATTAAAAACCTTCTCAGAAAGAGGGGCTGTAACAGGTGTCTAACACCCCACACCTTGCAATCCTTTCCCGGGAGCAGCCACTGGCAGTGCTGCATCCCATTGCAGCCAGGTTAGATATTGGGTTGATAGAACCTGGCCGGCTGCCATCAGAGTCTCTGTGTTCTGAACCCCCAGGGGCAGGCACAGCAAAGCCCTGCAGGGGTTCAGCTGCCAGGCAAATGTAAGGACAGGGAGCACAGCAGTCGTGCTTTTGCGGCAGGGATAAACCCACACTTCCTTTGGGAATGCTGTGCATGTAAACATTTACCAACAGGGTGAGGTCATGCAATCCTAGCTCAAAGTAAAGGGAGCAAAGTGCCCAAATCAAAGTGTGTCCAAGGCAAACACTGAAGCCTGGAGAGAGGCAGGGGATGGTGTCCCTGGGCAGTGAGTGCATCCCAGAGCTGTGTGCTCAAACTCACTGTCCCTCATTCACTCAGCGGTTCAGTCACAGCTCAGAGACCTATTTTTCAAGAGACAATTTGCAAGAACACAGCTTTTCATAGACAATGATTGCACTCAGAAAAATAAACACTTCAACCAGCCAGAAGTCCAGTAATTAACATTTGGGATAAATATTGGAAGTTATCAGGGCATCTCGTGCAAATACCATGAGCTGCATTTGGACATAGTTCTGGACAATTCAAGGTGCTGACAGGTGAGGTTGTGCATGGTCCTGATGAGTTCAAAGAATCCTGCCCAGCTCTTTCTCCCTGCCCGTGTGTTTTGCTCCGCTGAGGCACCGCTGCTTAGGCTCTGCTGCCAGCCTCAGTCCCCAGGGGAAAGCGAGAACAAGACTGGCAGGTGGTTCTGAAGCTGCAGGATCTTAAAAACATTCATCTCCCTTCAAACCCTCGGGTGTAGGCCTGTCTGCTAACCCCAAGGACACGGAGTCCTCCGGGATGCGCGGCGCGGCTGCCAGCTCCCGCTGCGCCGTGCTTCCCGGCGGTTGCCATAGCACTGAAAGGCAAACCTAGCAACAAGCACACAAGCCTCCCAAGTGCACAAGTCAAAACCACATTTTTAAAATAAATTAAATTATCCAGCCTCGCCTGTTACCCAAAAAAAAANNACCCCACTTACCACAAAAAAAAAAAAAAAAAAAAAAAAGTACAACATGTTTCAAGAAGCTGTTAAGAATGTGCCGTTTCTGTTCAGATGCACTAGAGAAGGGGTTTAATTACCACTAAAATTAAACAATAAGTGCTGCGCCGTGACAAAATTAAAGTAGCTTGCAGGAAGGTTTGCTTTTTAATATGCCTTTTGTAAAAAACTGTTCTTCTGGCAGTTATTGGCGGTATAATTAGTTATGTTAGGCATCAGAAAGCAAAATAAGAGTTTAGTTTTTATTTTAGACTTTTTTTCTTGCAGCCCTGATTTCTTTGTGAAAAAAATGTGGCAGTACAGCAGTTTGTTTGTTTATGCTAGTATCACAATCAGAGATTATTTGTGTCTGTTAAAAATCAATCCCACTACAGCTCAGGATCTTTCCCTTCCATTTTCTAGTGCCTATCAACATGATTATTCAATACATATCTTAAGTGTCTCCAACGTCTTCAGAGGTGTATAAACGTTGCTTCCAAAATTCTCTACCTTTTCAGCTTCAAAGCCTTGCATACTAATATTTTAACTCTGTGACACGTACTTAAAGAAAGAGCCTATGTAGGAAGCTAAAAGCATAAAGTATTGGATTTCTGCAAATTTCACACAGTTAATCATACTCTACACAATATAAATACAGCCATTTCATAAAAAAGGTATAAAGTTCTATAAGCCAGAAAGACACAAAGGAGGCTTGAAGAAATAGAGGAGTATCCTGCTGTTATTACCATCTCTCTGTTGAAGGGTTTTTCCCTGGCTCAGATTATTTTTTTCCCTGAACAAAACATATTTACAGAAGGAACCCTTTGGGTAATCATTCTTTCCCACTGAAATCACAGCCTCTGAACTGTGTGAAGATCACTGGAGGGATAATTCCAATAAAAGTGCCCCACCAGGTTTTGCAACTCGCTTCTTTAGTGAAATTCAGGCTGAATGAAGTGGTTCCACTCAATGCCCTTAGAAATTTTGTTGGGATTGATTTGACTTGTTTACCTGTTATGAAAAATTACCTACATAAATAAAACACTTCTCATCCAAGAGTCAGAAGGGAGCACACAATGTTGTACTGAGTCCCTAAGGAAAGCAATCTTGTGCTCATCCCGACAAAATTTACCCACACAACTTGGGGAGGAGAACAGGAGGAGACAAATTTCCCAAGTGCTCCTTAGCGGAGAGTGCAAAAAAAACCCGTGGAATTTATCTGTGTGCCAACACCAAATAAAATGCAACAATTTATTTTAGAGGTTCATCATTAAAGTGAATTCAAATTGAAACACGATTTTTTTTGTTCCTGCCAGCCCTCAGCGCGGTCGTGAACCTCCCCACAACTCCAAAGCAGCGTGCTCAAAGGCTGATTAGAAGCTTTTTGAAGGTTGTAATTTTATTCAGTATCTCCCCTGATGAATGCTGACTGTTCACATTCCTGTTGATATATCTGGAATCACAACTCATTAAATTGTTTCCATCTGCAATTGGTCTTTTCAGTGAAGGTGCTTGTGAATTAGAAACCCTTCCCCCTTGCACACACTTACTACAGACAAATATTAGAATCAAGATAGTAACACTCACGGCAAGTCAAGTACACACAGAAATTATACCATCTGGCACAATTAGTCAGCCTGAGGGCTGGTTAATGAACTGTAATATACACAATCGAGCATGCATACTGAAGTTGCAATTCTTTATGATACCCGTGGACATGTAAATTTAGCATGGGACATAAGAAGCCTTTCTAGCATGAAATTTATTTAGGGTTTTTTTTGGTATGCACAAAAATTGGAACGAAAAACTTTTCTCCAAGACATTTCCGTATGCCTCTTGCTGTTTCTGTAGCAGTAAACACATGAATTTTGGGGTTTATATACAGCAGAAACAGTAAGAGATATCTAGTTCAGACAGAGGTTTTGATAGCTTTCAGCATTACACAAACACAGACACACAGAAAATAAATTTGGGGATTCCACCATCAAACTGTGACTTGAACATTGTCTGCTGTGCATCAAGAATGACAAACACCACCATCCTCTGCACCTCATTCCTTTCCATACACTAATTAGCAGTGCCTGGGGAATCAGCTCTAATATGGCCATCCACCAAGAGAAGACAGCAGCTGTTAACTCCACTCCACAGATACCATTACAGGACCCCATCATCTGACTGCCACTGAGAAAATTAGCATCTTAAATGTGTCATTTCATAGCTTCTCCTGCTAGCTCTGCTGTGGCAGCCTTTCTGTTTAAATCTTTTTTTCAGGGCTTCAGTGCTCATTTATACAGAGAACAGTACTGCATGTGCCACTGAGAGGTCCTGCCTCTTAATCAAAAATAAGAGTTAAAAAAGCCCCACACAAGTTTTAACAAACATACAATATGCACAACTATCCTACATGATAACACCAAATTAACTTTTGTATAGCCTCTGATACAGTGTATGCACATCTCTAAGCAAACATACATGTATGTCAGAAAATCATATTTATTAAACTCAAATATATTTATATAAATTTATTTTTTTTTTATATATATATATATTTACACACACACACGCACACACACACACATATATTTTGTCCCAAGCACAGGATTTAAAATTACAGCTTTCTTATGTCAAGTTCTTATACTCCCTCAAAAGACACACAAATATTATGCAAATATTTCTGGCACATGTGAGGTGCCAAATACTCAACAACTTGGTGGGCAATGTTAAAAAGGAAGAGAATTCTTGTGCCTTACCTAGTGCTTTCTCCACTGTCTATGTGAATTTCCTCAAAAGAGAGACTTTTTTGTTTACAAGCATTATGCAGCAACAGGAGGAGCTGCGGAAAGAGAGTGAAAAACAAAGCAAAACATACTGGTCTATGAAAATTTAGGCTGGCAAGTCTGAAGGGGTGAATCAGCACATTTCTCCTGCTGGTACTGGTCAATACTTGTGCACATATAAATTGACAAAACAGGTTAAAAATTCTGTAGAGCTATATGTAAACGCCTTATCCACTTCTTCCCCCTTCACAGCACTATGTCTTGTATTTTCATCATTATCTAAATGTTAGTGAGAAAGCTACATTGAATGAAACTGGCCTGCTTGAGAGAGGCTCTTTAGGTCAGTTTTTATCTCTCATTTAACACAAAGCCCATCTCAGAAAGTTTCTTTTTAACCTCACTCATTAGTACTGAGCATCCCCATTTGGAAGCACCAAAGGGCAACAGTGCATCTTAATTAAAAGCTGAGATTTATCTTCTGAAGAAGCAAGAATTCATCATGAAACACTACTTTGGCAAACAAAATATCGCTTTCATTTATTAAGTCCCCAGAAGTTTGTTCTTTACAGGTAGCACTGGTTCCAAGCACACGATTAAAATGAAGCTATGCAGAAGGGATACACCTGTGTCACTAACCACTGCATTTATTTGCAGAAGGAGAGCAGGCAATTGTGCCAGGCTCACCTTTTACACATCAGCACCGGGAGGCGACTGCAGTCTAAAGAGTACAGATGGCTCCCAGCCGTGATCCCCTGGAGTGAACAATTCATCCTTCAGCTGCAGCAGCTCACATGGGCTGCACGGGGAGCGCCACTGCTGATTTACTGTAAAACTTCCTCCTGCACTTAGAGCTCTGTAAACACACGATCAGTGCTTCTGCTGCACTTTGTGTGCTCCCTAACACTGCCAAGGGAAATGTAAGTCTGCTTTATAGACCAAAAGTCCTTTCCTAATGCATGGGTTATTTGTATTGATCAATTTAGTGCAATTATTCGTATTAATACCCATGAGGAGTTACAAGAGATGAGAAGGAAGAGATTGCTGTGGACAAAATTCAGGGCTAGCATGGGGATTCCATGGGTGACTTAAAATTAATTTGTATGAAAATCAGAAGCTGCTTCATTAATCCATTTACATGTTGAAGGTGGTGGTGAGAAGTCCTAAAAATTTCATTTTGAATAGGAATCTGTACCTTCAGCTGAAATCAGAAAACTATTTTGAAAGACTGCTTAAAGATAGGACTAAGTTATTCCAGAGCTCTTGATAAGTTCTTTACATAATTCAGAACTTGCACTCTTCACAAAACTGCATGTATGTCTAGTTTCTTGGACTAATCTAAATCTTAAGATTTTCATTTCAGAGCGTCTGTCTTCACCATGCCCAGTTTTTCACTTCAGCATGAATTATTTTGAATATGAAAAGATTGAAGAGATTTTAAAGTTAAAACTTTGAAAATGTCTCTGTCAGGAGAAAGTGTAAGTCTAGCATGCAAAGGATGAAAAGCAAAGTTAAATCATTGTGAAATATAATTTTTCTAAACAAAGCTACAAGTCTTCCATTCACTGGGTTTGGAGGGGAGGGGGGGGTGTTTTCAGTTTATAGCAATATTTATGCTGTCCTGGTAACACTGCAGCATGATGAAAGTCTTATACTTCACCCTGCAATTCTCTCAAGCTACCAGGAAATTTGAAGTACTCTGGGTATGATTACCAAGGAAGAACAAATCAGAATATTCCTTAATTGCCTTGCTTCCTCAGATGCAGAGTGGCACTCACATTTGATTGAATAGCATTTACAGTGTGAGACCTGCGTGTTAGTCTTGTCACCTGGTAATCTGCTGCATTAAATAGGAAACTGTGGTTATAAACCAAGATTACTGAACATTTCAGCAATAGGTATTGAGAAGAAGACATTCACTAAAGCTTAAAAGAAAATTATCTATTCTACAATAAAAGTTAACCGAAGTAAATTATGTGTAGTTTTATCTGCTATAAATGGATTTGTGATGAAGATAAAGTTATATGGACAGAACTTTAAAGCTTCCCTGGCACACTGCGTTTTGCCCTTCTGCTTTCTTCTCTTCCCTTGTTCCAGGGCCAGTTCCCAAATTCCCAGCTCTTCATAATTCTTTGTTTTATTCAATGCTATGGACTAACCAAACAAAGTTCATTCTGCTTTATAAACAGCCTTTCTGTTGTTTGTGCATATTGTTGTAGGAATGGCTGCATGGGTGGGGTTAGGAAAATATCCCCTGAATTCATTTTATCTCAGAGTTGGCACTGAGGAAAGCCATCTTAGGAAGCATGGCATGCACAGAATGATCCTTCTTCTGGTGTATTCTCTAGATTTTGGCAAACTAGCTGTTCATGGTCTGAAGATTGTCTTCAAATCTCGTACGTTACTGCCACTAATGAATTTCTTCATGAAGTTACTTTGTTGCTCCTCAAACCATTTGCTGTTGTAGCTTTTACAACTTCTTAGAATATATTCCTAGCATATAAAACTATTTACTTCTTAATTGTAAAAATATATGTTCACCAATGGTACATTATGAAAGAAAACAAAATCTTTCCATCAAGCTGGTTTGTTGAAGAGATAGACAAGTTTTTATTTCCCCAGCTTGTGTTATTGCCCATTAGAAATAGCAGACATTTAGATGTCCTGTCATTACGCTGTGCTACACCTTCCAGAGGGAAGCTGTTGTTCCACACTCTAAAAAGCAAATGATCTGTTTGGACACCAACCCAGAAGACTTCATAAACTGCTATAAGTATCTTTCAATCCATATTGTATCACTGAGTCAAAGGGCAAGCACCACTTATGGATGCGCTGAGGAGAACTTTCTACTAGATTTTATTTTTCCTGGAAGTTTCCATTCAAGTCTTGACCCACAGTGACCCTCATTAGCTGATAAAAGCCAGCTAGGTCCCAGCTCAGGATTCAGTTGCATAGAGGACACATATTTGATCTGCTTTCTATGGATTTTTAGAAAGCAAACCCTTTTCTACAATCACGGATACGCACTTACAGAAATGGCCTGCTGATGCATGCAATGTATAGATGACGGCAAATGCATCCCTCTTTCAATTACTGAGATGCACAAAAGTGAATTGGAAAACTCAGTTTACCATGAGACATTTGAAGAGTGAAGATAGCTCAGCTAAGCACTGAATACTTTGTAGGTTCTCTTGCCTAAAGAAATCCCCTTTAACCTCTACATAATACACCATAATTTCTCTTCTTGATCTCCCCTTTGCTCATTATGGGAAACTCACATTTAAGACATATCAGCAGCAGTAACGATGTGGCAAACCTACAGATAAAATGGGGAGAGAGCAGTTTAACTCATGTTTGAATAGGATTGCAATGGGAGAAGTGGCTTCTTTTTTTGCAGATCTATCTCCACATGATATTCAGCTCTCACCTCCTTAAAGCTTCTGTCAAAAACATTCATCTACGAATAAGCCAGGTAATTACATTTCCAAGCAACTTGTTTCAGACAGATTGTCCTACATCTTTTTTGTAAGTTTCCGAGGCACTAAGACAAAGTTAATTGATACATAAATTATAGGGAGATGCATTTAGAGGGTTAATTGCTTGCTTCTTGCAACCACATTTTTAAAAGAGTTAGAATCTACATACCCATATTAAGATTTTAAATGACTGGAGAACCAAAAAACTGGGATTTTCTCTCTCAATTTCCAATCTTCAAAAACAAACAGTGCATCAATCTTTTTCACAAGAATCAGAACAAATCGCTCCTGCTGCTTGCCAGTCTTTATATGACACTGGAAATTATTCAGTCTCATCTCTGAGACTTGCTCTGAGATAGCAGGACAGAGAGACACTTGGCAGCAGCTGTTAACCCACCTGCAGAGACAACTTCTGTCTCATTTCATCTCCTGAATTGCTCAAGCCACCAGACTAATGTTTACTTGTTCACAATTAAAGGCACCACATGGCCCTCTGGGACTGGGCGAGAAAGGAATGTTAGAGCTTTCAGGGCCTGAAATCCAAGCTGTTCCCCTTGTTTAAATAGTGGGCAGCTATTAAGCTGCATGTTCTGGAATGCCAAAATAGCTCACCCAGGGCAGCAGTAAACCCTCTGTGACAGGGTGTACACAACCACTCTCTGCTAACAGCTGTTTCTGTATTGGAAACCCTAAATTGCATGTTCACCAGCATCCCAATTTATTGCCATCTTCATAGGAAATAACCATTGAATCAGCAACATTCAACACAGAAAGCTGCATTTTAGAGGATTAATTTGCCTGAGAAGTAGTTAATGTTAAAAAAATAGCATATATCGAAACCTATTTAAACAAACTGAGACTCACTTCCTCTTAATTGTTATGTCCTTGAAAATTACCTCTGCTAATAGCTATGTTTTTTCCTTCTGGACAGCTAAAGGTGACAATAATTCTGAAAAGTAAACACATTTAATACTGACAGGCAGCATTTTAGCAAGAAGCCTTGCAGTACATTTGTCTGTTGGTGTCGCTTCATAGCAATTGCACTATCAAATATTGACTTTTTTTTACTCTTGCCATAAGCAAGCTAATAATAGATCTATAAAAAGAAAAAAAAAGAAAATCTTTTTTTACATTAATGGTGTTCACAACCTTGGGGAAAAAAATGATAACAACTTACTACACAGAAAACAATTCTACCTTGATTCCAGAGAAATGAAAATAAAACAAAGCTAAGTGGGATTCAAAAGCTGAGAGTAGTTAGAAGTATTTTTTTAGGTTATTTTGTTCACCACAAAACATTAATTGCCATGCATACAATTTACTTATGAAACTCCAGAAAGCCAGAACCCATTTTCACTCTGGCTACCCAAGGAAACCAAATTTGAGAGAGTCACTGAGAACTGTTGCTTTTATTGGGCCAGTGCAGCCCAATGCAGCAGAGGGGTAGGAGTTTCCCAGGCATGAACATCCTTTCACTTCATGATGACAAGCAGCCTCAAAAGCAAGAGCGATCCAAGCTACTGTCTTAATGGCTGAAAAGCCACAAGCTTCAGAAATTTCTCATTTAATTTTTTTCTGAACACCCCCAGAGTCAATGCACTGCATATATGCAAGTCCAAACCGACAAAACCAGGGCTGTTTTCTGCCCTCAGGACAGAGGAACAGGCCAAGAGCGTCACACCAGTCTCTTTTTTGAAGCAAGAGCTAAGCTGCGCGTCTTTTGTCTGATCTGAGTCTAGATATACAAAGGCTGCAAAGTGTTATTTCTAGGTATGATATTTACTGGTTTATATCTAAAGATTAAACTGTTGAAGAACAACAATTTAGCTACTTGGAGAGGGAAACCCCAAGGAACCTAGCAAATTAACCCAGCACCTACATTTCTTTGTATCTTTTCCCATACTCAGTGCAGATTTTCTTAGTTGCTTTCACAAACACACTGTTTACCAGCTTTTGTTAGTTTGTTCTGTCTGTTGTAGGAGAATTTCCTTTATTAGGCAAAAGTGGCCATCACCTGACTTTTTGGTGAGTGACATGGGCTACCAATGGGAATTCTTTGTTGCCCAGTGACCAACTGCAGTTGCTACTGCTCCCTAACTCGGTTGCCTACCATGCTACAGCTAATGCCTTACACTTAGGAAACTTCTGAATTGCCCTGTGGAAATAAAAGAAACACAGTCAGAGGGAATCAGATTACCCAGAGCTAAAAATTAAACTATTTGGTGTTTTAAATGTATACTAGCATTTCAACCAAATCACTGCTATTGAGTAGTTCATATTCTGGAATTCTGCTCATCAGCTCAAGTTTGCCCACTTTTGTTCATGATTTCTAATGTGGCTAATAACCCTTTCCTCAGAAGCAAAGTCTTCTGCCTGTTTTGTAAATATCAACTGCTACCGTGTATTTTTGATTCCGTAATAATGAGTGACTGGATGTGCTCTGACACGCTGGCCTAAAATGGAAAAAACCTCAAACAAAATGTCATTTACCTTTTTAAACAGTTATTTGTTAATCTCTAAATTGTTCAACCTTTTGTCCATCACCTGTCGTTCTACCCTGGTTCCTAAGCCACGTACACTTTTGTCTGCTCACCCTGCACGCCCCAAATACAGACCAAAGGAAGTCTAACCTTTTTCCTACTGCCCTCTCTGCCACATCTGCCCATCTCCAAGGGGCCACACTCAAACCCTCCCTCCTCCTGAAGCCCCACCTTCAGTCTCAACCTAAGAAAGGTGCAAGAGCACTGAGTTCCACCCATAGACATTCTTCTAGATACCATACTTTTTTTTTACAAATAAAATTTTGTTGTGTTTTACAATAGAAGAGCAACATAATATTTTCTAATTTCTTGTCCTACCTTTTTGCAAAATAAAAAGAAATTATCACATAGGTTTTCACAGTTCTAGGTTTTAAGTCCAGATTTCCAAAACTCTTTGAATTTAAATTCCTAAAATTATTTCCTGACATATAAATAACTATTTTCCCTATCTTTCACTCAGGAAACAGAGGCAATCAGTATTGGAAATTAAAAAAAAAAAAAAAAAGTGATCACTCCTGATTTCCAGTTCTTTCACGTAAACCACAGTTCCTTGTCCTGCAGCCAGGGCAAGTAAGCATCAGCACTCTTAAACATGCAGTAAATTTGACATTAAGGATCTCTCAGAAAACTCAAGGACAGTAAAATGTGAGCTAGCAAAACTATTTGATGCCACAATGAGAAGGTTCCCTTATGATTTCCATATCTAAGTAAAAGAGAAATACTGCTTTTGATGGAGAAATGGTTCATTTTTTAAAAAAACAGACTCTGTATTCATTAAGTTTTCTCATTTGATTTTTCAAATGCATCATACATAGCTCTTATACATGAGATGATGCAATTTTTGTACTTATTAAGAACATCTTAGTATAAATATTCAGCCTTTTGGGAAAAGTTTTTATTGCAGAGACTATCTATTCACTAAATTGCATTGAGAGTAGCTGAGGAAATGAATCACCTAAGATTGATGCTCTCTGTCTTTGGAGTAGCTTATGCTGGATCTTATCTGGAAACATTGATTTATAAGGTCACTTAGCTTTATAAGAAAGTATTTTTTTAATCTGATTTATGAAGAAGTTCTGTGGGCTTCAGACTGTGGTTATAAAAGTGTTGCGCAGTTACACTAGGTTGTCTTAAGGACCAAGGCAAATTAATGTTTATTAACTTACCTATAATCATAACACACAGACACATCAGTGTTGATTTTGCATAGACTTTTAATTAAAAACAGTTTATGAATAATAAAGTTATCTGTACAATTCTATGCCTGATTACAAGATAAAGATGCCCAAGTCAGATAAAAGGATATTTGAGGATTCGTAGTTGATGAGAAAAGAACAGTGGTCTAAGAAACAGCCTACACTGAAACTAACAAAAGCCAGTCAGGAACTACCCAAACCAGCAGAACATAAACTATAAAGCTTAACTGATATAATTTTCAATTAAATAGGATTTTTTAAGCTTATTTTTGTATTTCCAGGGATATTAAAATAATCACTAGGAAGTATTTTTTAGCTGGATTCATACTTTTAATAGAAAGTTATACTGACATTCTGAAATGGAAATCACTCCTTGCTCATCATTGCCCACCTTAGCTGGGCTTGGTTGCCAAAAATTTTGCAAAAGATTGCCTTCCCCTAAAATTGGCATTAAAAAGCAACGAAGTGGACAAAAGAAAGGAAGGGGAGAAGGATTCTGATGCCTTTCCCAGGTAGCTTGCCAGGCAGCCATGTGAGCTGAACCACCCTGTCTTCCACTAAGCAGAGATCATTTCCTACAGGAGTCATCCACCGAGCTAAGTACTTCCACATGTACTCAGCATTATTGCAAAACTCCTCACTTGTCTTCAGCAATAGTTCGTATTTACGTATGTTTTAATGTTCTCTGATCTCCTAAAAACAGAAATCTCAGCAGGGAACAATGAGGGCTTTTCTTTATTTACCACCCTTGTGAAATCCCTGCTCTTACTCTGAGATACATCTACAAACAGATCCTCATTTTTTGTTGATAAATAAAATTCTCCTCCTTTCACCATCCCAGTATTTATCTATTGATCAGCAAAACAGAACAGAGTTCAGTGTGGATTTTAAGAGAAAAATGAAGCTATTCTGAATGCATGTCTTCTGCTAGATCTCCTTGACATATAAATACTTACAAAATCTGCATATTTCTATGTACAGTGTTTGAAACCTGGCTTTCTAAGGAAAACTCCTTGCCAGGTAAGATGGCATTGCCAAATCCTGAAATTCAAGGTGCTGGCAGCCAGACTAGCTTTTGTTCCATTCTTCCTCTCTTACAGTGTTGACACAACTGTTTGTGCTGCAAGCAAAAAAGTGCTCAAGTCAAGAGAGTCCCGAAAGTCACCATTAGCCTGCCCTGCAGGAGACAACTTCGCCAGGTGAGAAAAGAGCCCAAGAATTAGACAGTGTTTCCCTCAAGCCACTGGTCCTTGTGCAGATTCTTGTCAGCTCCAATTCCAGCATGACACAACATCACAAAGCACCCTCCTCCCAAAGGGACAAGCTGTCTGTCCCGAGCCTCAGACCCAAGCCCCCCTTGAATTCATCTATTACAATGAAATCAAAGTCCTAACATGATTTAGAAAAACAATTCCTGGTGCAGGATTAGCAAGAGCTTTTGCAGCAGCAGTAAGCATTAAAGGGTTGGCTGACATCCCATAGAGAACACCATTATTCAGCCTGGCTCAGCACAATTCTGCTTGTACAACACATTCACTGTATTTTTGTTCCCACATTTCTTCATTATTGGCTATATTAGCATGAGAACAGGATTTCTGTCAGTTAGAACTGTACAAAAGTTTACAGATTTTCCTCACAGGGCATCCTGCAAGTATTGTCTTTGATTTTATTCTAATTTATTCTGAGTCTGCTCAAGTTTTGTTTTGAATTCCCAGTCAAATTCATTGAAGCTAACAATGTCGACCAATATGGCAAAAAAATCCCACAACAGTGCATGTCTTTTCATCTATTTAGCTTGAAAGCTATCACAAAATTCCTGAAAGTGCCTTCTGTCTTTCAGAATATGCCCATCAAATCAATTAGTGCCCATCACAAACATCACCTGCCCACATAACAGGTGCAATCTGATTTCTATCCCAGGAGCCGCAGAGAAAAACAGAGATCCAACAGAGAGCTTTGGTTTTCTAAAAAGGCTGCAATAAAACTTAAAACACTCAGCTGACATTTTTGTTCACTCTTAAATGCAAAACCTATCATTCCTGTCTGTTCATAAATGTTTTGATACAAGAATCACCAGGTAACATTGCAATCTCCATACAAGTATCATCCAATTCTTAGTTTCATGGCATAATTATTGATGTACCTCACTGCTTTATTGTTGTATTTTCAAATGGATGTTTGAATTCAAGTAAATATAAATGGCTGCATTAAGGCCACATTTCAAGGCTCAGACGTGTCTGGGAATGCAGAAAACAAAAGGCAAGCTCTGGTAATGAAAAACATGTTAGAAGGGAAGGGAAGACCCAACTGTCCTAAACAAGGACTACCAATAGGACATAGTTTGCTCTGTTTATTGTGTTTTCTGTTCTCTTCTGACCTACAAAGGAATTTTTTTAAAAATGTATTTTGTTTGCCACTATTGGAACTTGATTTCTGGTCTGTGATAGAGCTGAAATAATTGCGTGAACAGTGTAATTTGAATCCATAATAACAAAAGAGGAAAAGAAATTTAAAAACCATAAAGATCTAATGCACTGAATAATGTGCAGGGGGGTTTTAGAGACATTTGCTTATTGATTAGCCTGATTTTAAGACACTGCAACAGAGGAGGTAGCTCTGTACTGAAACTACCTTCTAACCAGGTGTGAATTTAACACCTGACAAGAGCCTCTGGCTTGTGTCCTGCTCTTCCCTGGGGATGCTGACTTGCCCACCAGAGCCACAGCAGGGCCACAGCTAAGGAGCTAAAAACACTGATGTGCCTCCTCTTTCAGAGAGGTGTCTGGACTACTCTGAAGATGGGGAAGCTCACTCCAATTCACATGAAGGAATTAACATAGCAATTATAGTTGCTTCTTGGGGTTCTGTTCTACGTTTAAGACCAGCTGACAAGTACAAGATGCGTGAATTAAAAGGGAAAGAACAAATGTTTCCCCTTCCTTGGTATATTGTGCTATGCATGTTTTCCTAAAAAACTTGGAAGCTTGAAAGTGATTTCCCTAAAAACACGCAGACCTCATCTGCTCACAGAAATGAACACCTCTCTTGTAAAGAAAATGGTAATTCTCTACTTCGCACCTCATACTTTCACCATTGTGCATTATATAAATATTTGGACTAATGTAAATAGCTACAATCACAACACATAGGGCACTCCAATGACTTCACAGAAGCAGACAAAGTTTTGACTATTCTCTTTATGGTTTGTCTTAAACCCCTCAGGCTAGTTGCTTGAAATGCTGCCGTTTCTGCAGTTCACCAGATTTAATAACAAAAAAAAAAAAGGAAAACCAAAAAAACCATAAAAAAGAATAAACCATTAAAATCCTGGGGAAAAAAACCCTCAATACTCTGAAGAGCTATCTTAGAAAAATATTTTTTATTAACCTATTCATACTACTTTGGAACACATAAAACTATATCCCAATATTTGAGATTTCAGAAGGCGTAACTCAGAGGAAAATATCGTAACTGACTACTGATTGACTATTTATCCTACTTGACTACTGATTTCATATTTACCCACAACTGTGATACTTTTAATCAAAAAATGTACCAAATAAGGTGCCACTCATAAGCAGTTCTAACAGAATTTGAATATACTGGATGCCTTATTTAGTATTTCTTACAAACAAGAATTTGATTTCTTTTTTGGTAGCCGGAATGATTCACAATAACAAGCAACACAGCTTTTGAAAAGGAACATAAAAAAATCACAATGAGTTATTCAGCTTCTGTTTCAAATGGGGGAAGTCTGGGGAACTTTATAGACAGAGAGATCCTGTTCTAAGATCCAAAGAGAGGCACATCACACAATCATACCATTTCAGATTTCATCGTCAGTAGAGAGAACAAAGTATCACAAAGATATTTTATACCAACTGGCAGAGTTAGATTTGAGAGATTTTTATGTCCAAGAGCCAGCACTGCATATTTGTCTATTTAAAAACACTTTATCTCCATGCGACTTTCTGAGTAAGCAAGTCCACCTTGGTTGAGGTTAGCAGAGATTTATTGGTCCAAAAGGGCATTTTTATATGAGGAAGGAATAATATATTTCATTAGAAAAGCAAAGGGAAAAACATTATCTATCCTAAAAGTGAACTAAGATGACAGGTGAGTCTCAAGTGAAAGAGATAAACCTACTTTATATATAAAAATACAAGATAGATTTGGAACAGTCCACTTAAGACACCACTACATAAATGTAACAAAAGTCAGGTGCTATTACTTTTTAAAACCATATCGTTTTTTGATAAATATCACTTGGCAAAATGCTTAGGGAATACTCAGCTATCTCCAATGCTGTCTTGTCATTTCCTGCCTCACCCTCTCTGTGCTTTCCCTGATGCACTGCACTAAGTATCCAAGTAATTTTCCTGATTTTTTTTAAGTAAGTTTAACTTCACAAACTAATGATTTTTTTTAACCTTCCTGGAGCATACCTGTGTGTTTAAATCCAAGATACAAAAATATCACCCTTCCCTTACCATAAGGAGATTTTGTTGTGAAGAGGGGCAGGATATTTATCCCCCACTACATCCTCACTCTCCAGTAAGAAAACACCTTTGTGCCTTTAGCAGCCACAGTACAGAAGCAGAGGCAGAAAAGGCCAACTACATCATACAGAAGACCAGGGCTTAGTGAGGTCTTGGCTGTTTTTCTGGAGATCAAACAACTCCCAAATTAGATGCAGGGTCAAAATAACTGTCTTTCAGGTTTTTTTTCTGGGTGCAAAAACGTTTTTGTTACTCGTGTTCGTGTTGTACGTAAGACCCTCACTAATTTCATAACAAGACCTTCATCTATAAGAAGGTCGTAATGGCAAAATTTGTTCGTGAGTAACTTAAGAAGTAAAATAAATTCTTCACCTGCATGACACTGGTCACCTTTTGGGATTTTCAGGGGTGACACTTTCTAGCTGCAGAGGATTGTTTTGGTTTTTGTTTCTGTGGAAGACAGGGTCTGTAAATAGCGGTGATCTGTTGGATTACATCAGATAATACAATGGAAAAAAAATAAAGCTTTGAGCAAGCAAACCTGTTCTTCAAGTCTGCAATAGTACCAGTAGCCAACTGAGAAATAAATACCTGCTGAGAACAAACTTATAGTTCAATTAAAGAAAAACACTGTCCAAATAACAAAAGTACAGAAGCTCTCAAACTATGGTAGCAAACACTTCCCCAGGGAATGTAAACCCCCAGGAATGTAACCTCTGGCGTGTTACAAGCATTTGCCTTAAGCCTGGTACTGTACCAAGTACAAATACATTTACAGCATGACATATAATTAGCTAAATAATTTAATCATGAAATTACTACTTTCCTGTCAAAATATCAATAAATTTATTTTCATGACAGTTTTCTTGTCTGTCATGCAATTATCTAGCAAAAAACCCAAGGTTTTAACCAAGCAACACAAACACTAGTAGGTGAGTTAATGATAGCTTGAATCAAGATTGGCTTTTAAATTGAATAACACAGTCCTGATTACAGTTATGAGTTAAAATACACTTAATCAAGAAACACAGTAATCTTCACTTTTTGAATATTCATTCTATCTGAAGACTCTTACAAAATTTCATATATTACTATAGTGATAGTCTGCTGGCTGGGATAGGTGACATAGCAGCTTTACAACTGAAAAAATTTGGGTCACTTCTGAATTTGGAGGTGGACAGTCAGAAATGTTAACTAAAGAAAAGGAAACCCAAACCAAAAAGAAGTCCTACACCAAGAAAAGCAATTTTGTGCTCAATCTAACCCCCCACAAGTTTCAGAAACAAATTATTAGAAAATTTCACCAAAAAGAAGTGTTTCAGCAGAAGTGTGCCTTTTAGTGCAAAGGTGCCTTGTGCTGCTGATCGTTCTTTTCACAAAGCTAAAAAAAATATTTAGTGGATATCACCACTTGACCCCCTCCCTTTAGATGACAAAGCCATAATTCTCTGCTTAGCCATGCATTATCAGACAGCTTGACTGCCTTCAGACCCCCAAGGAACACTTTGCTTTTCAAGTGACCTATTGACCATGGATATACCACTTTTCAAATACCCACCTAAGTTTAACGACCAACACTTTTTGAAATCAAGGTCCAACAAAACAAGGATGGTTCCTACAATGCCGCTTTACAAGATATCTAAAAATCTCCAATTTCAGAAAAACAAGGGATTAACAACATGCTTAGTTCTAGAAGATTTTGAAAGCATAAGGGATCTTTAGCTAGGTAAGTAATTTCAGAGCCAAAGGTTCATCTTTTACAAGTTTCTGGTCAAATCATCTCAAGTCTCAACAAAAATCAGTTATTTCCTCTGCTTTGGTGTAGTGGAAAAACACATAAGCTATGTGTTCAGAAGAAGGACTAGAAAAAAACCACAATCTCACAGGGTCTCTACAGTCCTCAGCCCATGATATCTCCCATCCCAGATGACACGAAAGTTTTATGTACCCACCATCCCACTAGGCAAAATGATTTTAATCTCTCAGTGGAGTCTCAGGTAGTCTGAAAATACTTTGACCTTTAAGTCTCTATTTTTAGTAGAAAAGGGTTAGAAATTTAACAAGAAAAGGCTCTGTCTATATTAGCAAATAAAACATACCCAGGGACATAAATTAAACATGCCAGCTGGCATAAAAGATCCTACACTTACGCTGGAAAACTTCCTTTGGCTCCAAATCTCATTAAATGCCTGCTGATAATAACCCTGCCCAAGCTCAGATCTGAGCTGTGACAGAAAATTTTTGACCAGACTAGTTGTTAGGCACCAAAATCACACCAGGCAATAGTCAGCTTTCTAGCACAGACAATGAATCCCAATTTAGTGTGGAAGACACCGCCCACGTTCACAACGTGGCTACCTGGGGCTCAGCCCTGTTGCAGCTCCCAGCTGAGCAGCAGTCAGCACTGAGGCAGCATTGGGTGAGCAGAACTCACCCAAGGTCTGCCCAGGCCAGCAAGGTCTGCCTAAATTTGTGTTCCCTGGTCCACCACTCTGGAATTCAGTGCGAGTAACCGCACAAAACTGTGGGGTTGAAATAACTACCAACCGGATATCAAAGGTACCACTTAATTAGCACTTGAAGGTTTGTTATTAACTGTACAGATGTTGGGAAGTTTTAAATTAGGTATGCCACTTACTACCCTGTCAGTGGAATTACGGAAGTGTGTCAAGCTTAGGGCAACACTGATGCATGTGAAGGGAAAAGGTGAGCACAGCAATAGTGATGGGAGATCTGCCATAATATCTTGACTTACTGTGTGAGCTATACGTCCCATACAGCATGGTTCGAGCCCTTGACTTCTCATTTCACTCCCTCACTCAGTCCAGCTGCCTCTAAAAGTACACAACTCTAATTCAATTGCATTTCAGGACAGTATTTGTGTCAAGAACTTCACTGCATTACAAAGTTTGTATCACATCACCTGAATGCTCAAAGGACAGGGCCGAGAAGGAAGCTCAAGCAGCTGAGTGCTCCAAGTGCTCTACTAGGGTAGAGAATGCTGGTTGTCCAGGTGGACAATTGTACTGCGAAATCAATTAAAACTCTAAGTTATCCATAGTACTTGACCTAATGCTTAACACATCTCAACACATGTATTTTCTGCTTCCAGAATGTCAGACTGAAAGATGATGCTACAAACTACAGTGCTAGACACTTGTTGCCAAACTCTGTTTTCATCCCATCCAGACTAATAGAACATCTGTTTTAGATCACCTTACAAAAAATCATATTTGTATTTTTTAATAACAATTACATTACAGAGAAAATGTCAAGCATTAGTCTCCAACATCATTATGAATCAATAAGACTACAAATAATACCATGTTTGGCCTAATTTGGGTCTTGGACCTCACCTCCAAGTGGGGTACAGATTGCAGGTGGTGTTACACCCCCCAGTCAGAGAGGACAACAAGCAGCAGCAAATACCTGCCATGGAAAACATGGGCCTGCTGAGAGGATAATGCAACTAGAACTGCAGATAAAGCACAGCAAGACCTTTGCAGGAGTCAAGAGAAGATGCATGGGTGTGCTGTTTGCAAGACCTCACCACAGGAAATTCTACCTGTGTTCACATGCATTAGATAAACTGCAGGTGGTGCAACAAGACCCTAAAAGACAGAACTTTAGAGCAGAGACTTTATTCAATACATATGGTCTCTTGCCATGTCAATGTGCCAAGGTCAGCTTTACAGGAATGAGTTTGGCATTTACCCCATGAATATGTCTTTGTATCTCTGCTCAAAAGGGAAGGCATGCCGCCAACAGCGCTGCTCCAGGCCGCCCCTGGAGCCTTGCTGGTGTAAGGGAGCGTAAAAGATCCTCTAGAGCAAAGCAAACATCTTCAGAGAAATTCTACCAACTGCAGCCAGACAAAAACTGACAGCAGACATTAGTGTTTCCTGTAGGTTAATTTAGCTCCTGGCACCTCCAGGCACCAATAAGAGGATGACTCAAGGATTTGGGCTCCTCATCTCTAGTGAAATAGAAGCTACCCAGGGGCAGCTTCACTGGACAGTTCAGAAGGTCCATCTCAGCCAGGAGCTACTGCCTCTTCCTCACTGTGTGCTGGAGTTTGGCCTGGCAGGGGCTTTAAGAGAAAGCTGGGAATGTTTTAGCCAACAGGTAGGAATTTAATAATGTGGATTAGAGAAGGTTAGAGACTTGACATGAGACTGATATGGGCTTAGAAAGTTTGCCCTGCTGGGGCTTCCTTTCTGAAAAGATGCCCAAGGCCAAAAACCAAAGGGCACCAAAATCCCCTTATTTCAAGGTAATTCTAGGATCAAGAACCTATCACCACATATTGCCATGAGGGAGGTTTAGCTATCATGAGATACTACCAGTGAGCCAGTAAAGTATTAAAATCTTTCAAAGTCCCAGAAAGTAAAGGAGAACCTTGAGCTGGTGTTGTGTCCAGTTACTGCAGGAAGCACAGTTACCAGAAATTCTGTAATGTCATGGCAATCTTTGTAAAACTTCTCAGTTCATTCCCAAGGCAGCAATTCACTGATGTTAGACAGAACAATAGTCTGCATTCTTCCTTCAGAAAGAATGCCTTTAGGTATCCATAAATGCCTAGAGGATTAAGTGTAGATGGGCAGATGAGACTGCAGCATGGCAAAGAAAGGCAAGCTAGTTCTGCCTTAAAATTAAATCCCTCCTTCGTGGGCACTTCAAGTACAGCACAGCTAAACAGAAAAGTCAGTATAAAAAATGTTAATCTATCCAGGGACTGTAACTTGTTTTACAAGCATCATTATTTCAATCACAATAATATTACAGCCTATTATAAGGGGTACATGCTAATATTGATACAGTACTTATTTAGTAGAACAAACAAAAAGCAAGAAGACACAGACACTTATTCAGATGGATGCCAGCTGCCTAAGACTAAGGTTTAAAACCTTAAAACCCAGTTTGAATTCGTAAGTGTAAAGCTCAGCTTAAGAAATATTACAGAAATTGAGTTAATGATGGCCTTTCCCAGTGGTGGGGTTGTTAGTTTATGATTAATTTCACAACAGTTTGTGGTAATAAGTCAGAAAGGCCAGAAGGTGGGGCTTGGAATTGCTAGAGCGTTTTTAGTTCGGTTTTGTTTTGGTTTTTTTCTTTTGTTTTTTACTAAGTATTTTATCAATTTGGTTTATGCATCTAAAAGCACAGCTACAAGGTGCACTTTCATGTCATGATCACAGATGCCCACTCACAGTCATTACTAAAGAAAATACAACTCACATTTAAGGCTGACAAAATTTTAAAATATTATAACACATCTGTGATATACTTAAATTCAGGTTTTATCTAAAGCAATTTCCTAGGGGTAGCAAGACCACATGGAAGAGCCAAGGAGCACACAGCACATCTTCACCATCAAGAAAGACACAAAGGCAATAGAGTGTTTTTGGATTGCTGTTAACGCAAGAGCAGCTTATGATTATTTGCTGTCCATGCCTGTGAATACGTTGCCATGAAAGTTAGCAGAAACACTTCCACTTCCCTCAGACAGCATATATTTAAATGTGGGAATTCTACCCAAGCTAACTTATTTTTAAGTCTGTATTTCCCAGTAAAAAGAAGTTGAACACATTTACAGCTACTTAATAAAGAAGGAAGCAGAAGGACATGGGGATTATAGTGGCATTAAAAAGAAAAGAAAACAAATAGTGGAACCAGTTTGGTAACAGACCTATTACACTTTACTTTTCCACATGGCATAGACAGAAAAGCATAACCAAGATAGAAGGCTAGACTTGACTTGTCTAAAATGTTGTGTTGCAGAGATTGCCACAGCCCGTTTTAGTGAAGGACACTACTAAAGGAAACTGATGCTTAAAAAAAACCCAGCCAAAAACACAAATAAAAAACCTAAACAAACCAACCCAAAAAACACTACATATGGCTGTGTTTGAACCCTCACCCTTCAACTACTGAAGAATGAATTCCTGTCACTTGATGAAATATTACTCCATAACCATTTTGTGATTCAAACAGAAAGTTTAAATGCTTAAGAAATTAGTCCATACCCTAGTAAAGCTAGGAAAAACTTCAACTTTCGGAGCTGTAAGCAGCAGCTTGGGCTCTGTGAGTAAAATCATTACATATTTGGATGCTGTGAAATGTAACATTACTGCTAACATGGATTTTCTGGCAGAACTTGTAGAGGACAGAAAGTCATTCATGAAAGCAAAAAACTGAAAATCGAGAAAAAAAGAGAGGAGGCATCTGCCATAAGAGAACAGAATACTTAAGCTTGAAAATATCACAATCTTCACATCCGATTTAGTGAATTCCCCAGAGGGCAGCAATAGAAATAATGATCCTTCCTGTCATGTCACTTGTACAAACACTAATTCATCCAAGCCCTGCATGAAAAGGCATAATAAATAAAAAATACAACTTCATGTTTAGAACAATGACAACCATTCTTCCTTTACCAGGAATGTGTGAAATTAGCAACAAATGTAAAAGCTTTTGCTATCTAACAACAGAAGAGGAAAAAAAACTCGCAAGGTTTAGAACAGAAGTTACCAATGTAATGTCCTAGGGAGACACGAAGGTATGTTAGAATGAAAGTGGACTAGCCAAGGAAGAGAGCCAAGAACAGACATTTTTTACATTCAGAAAAGAAAGGCATGTGCTAAAAATCTTCACAAAGTAAAAAACAAATTTAAAAAATACCGAATCTAGGCAGATGCCATGAATATATGTTTCCTTTTGAGGGCCCCCAGTGCTGTTCCTATGAGACAGTACACGTGACTTTCCAGCTAACAGAAAAGGAAAAGTCATATTTTATACCAAAAAAGACCTTACAACAATGCAGAGCGCCACACTAAGTGATCAGTCTTAGGGAGTCTGGTGATTGTAGGTATTTCAAAGCAGTCATTTCCTATTAACCTCTACATTTGACTGGAAAGAAAGACGATGTGAGAAGTTGGCTTCAATTTGGCTGTGAATTTCAGTTTCATTTAAAAAAATGTTTCAGGTCAAGGCTATACCAGTCTACAAAATAGGTGGGAGAATTCCATTTTCTCTCTCCTTAAGAGTGTCCATACTTGAAAGATTACAAACCATGAATTTGCACAATTCTCAAGCTTCTAGCTTCTTGAATTTAGATTTGTGCTTTTAAACTTTCCTTAACACTTGTTATTTCAAGACAAAATAGTTATTTTAGACAGAAAGAATTTGCAACAGTTCGTCAAAAGGAACAAATGAGACTTGAAAGTACTGGTTTACTGTGACAGCAAATTGTCTTAGGAACATTCAGCAGGGGAAAATTGCAGTGCTAGTAGCCAAGTACAAGATGCCATGGTTCATCTGAGAGGCAGGAAGGGACACTGGAACCTCCTACTCAACAGGCCTCCCAAAATGTGCTCCTCTGCAGCACACAGTGATGTTACTAAAAGATTTCATCCCTGCCAACACAGCTGTTGTGCACCCAAGGTCTGCTGGAGTGCATGGTGCACATGTCCCTTTAGCCTGCTGACATAGGACTTGCCTAAAAATAATTCCCATAGTTTGGATGATCCAGGCACATGACCTTGAAACTGAAATTTTAGCAGCCCATATGCCCTTACAAGATGACAACAAATTGTTGGCGACAAAAAAACCCCAAAAACCTAAAATTTATATTTTTTTCAAAGTTTCATATTTTTTTCCAGATATAAATTAACTGGCAAAGGGAAAATTACTATTTGATACAAAGAGAAAGAAAATTGAAAAGCTAAGAAGAAAAGCCCCATATTGCAGTTATTTCCATCATTTCAGTTTTCAAGCTTTTGAAGTATACAGAAGATGCAAGTGCTGAAGACAAAGCCAATACACAGTTAAACAGCACAGAGTGCTCTGATCTGCTCATCTTAAACAGCAAAGGGTCACTTAGGAACACAGCCTGTTCTCTGTTGGACATTTTGGCTGTTTCTTTATTCAAATAGTGTCTTACCTTTTTTCAAATGGTTCTACAATCTGAAGTCTTTTTTACTTAGTTGGTATCTATTTCCCTGTATCCCTCACACACCCATTCAATTTTTAGTCCGATGAACAGGATCCATTACAGAACATAATGGAAAATGAAGAGCAACTCTGTATCTCCAACAGGTGAGTACTTTATCTTCTACTCTCTCTGGCCTTTTATCTCTTTCCCCCTGCAGAGATTGCATCTTTCTTATTAAGAGAGGCCAGTAGAAATGTTCTTTCAATCCGAGTAGCAAGCTATTTGAGATTTTCATATCCCTAGCCAATTCTAGAGAAATGTTACTGATGTTTTACCCTTTGCAGGCTGATGTGTGTACAAACAGCAGAAATCAAGTTAGCCTTTGTCTTTTTAAGCTTATGTAAAATATTTACATCTAGATAGATGCTTCTGACAGCACAACAGCAGACGTGTCCTATCATTAACTACACACATTCAACTATTTCCCCTGGTAAAAACACTTACCAGTGTGACAAAATTAAATCTTGCAGCAGATGCCTTGTGGGTAGCGATATCAGACTGAGTGCAAACACAGTTGAAACCGATGACATTTTGTTCTCTATCAGAGCTGATAAAAGCTGGTAGTGAGCTGAGATCCTTTTACTACTTTATTCCCTGTCTAAAACTCTATGGTATTACCATGTCTGCCCACTGAAGTGATTCAATCTTGTCCACATTGAAATTAAGCAAAAAAAGTACTAAGATCAGATATGAAATGTATTTGGTAGGTCTGAGTCTGAAAAGATTTTACAACACAATTCTTGCTTTAATGGAAAAACTACTGCCAACTTGAAAGGTGAAGACAGATCTCCATCTTGTAGAACTCTGGTAAGACTGTGGTCACTTGCTTCCTGCTCAGATTCCATAATATTTACCACTTATATCTTCAGATGGCTCTCTTCCATGATTTTTTATTTCTACCTAGAAAGAAACGAAAATAAAAATCGTACAACTCCTTACTAGCTTTTAATCAGAAGTTCAAGAGCTATTTTCCTACCAACAGAAAAAATTCTTCTTTTTCCTCCCACAACCCAGAACTTTCAATTGCCTCAATTAACACATGTATCATCCTGTCACTGGAATTTGCATCTAGGAAAAAATATCAATGAACAAGAGAAGAAAAGCCTGACAGCATATTAAATTCAGGAAACCATTTGTTTCATAAACTGTGTAGTGAAAAAGGAACTAGAATTTGAAAATACATATATTTTTCATAATGGTCCCTCTGCCCTAATGCCTGGAGTGAGTTAGCAGGATAGAAAAACTGTAAGAGTTCTATGCTTTTGCATCACCCCTAGTGGCTGTCTTTCCAATTTGAAAGCTGCATCGCTTGATTTTACATCACAGAAAGGTCTTTTAGACCTTCCTGTAAGGTCTAAAATAAAAGAGTAGTCTTTTATTTTCCACATGGAACCAGTCCTGGATTTTGGATCCTGACTGAGAGCAGAGTTTTGGGAGACAGTCACCCTAGTAGGATGCTGGTGCCTACACCAGCCTGAATTCCAACAACCACATCCTCCAGCCCAGCCCACAGGTCCTTTGCTCACAGTGATGCCCTACGGGATTTTCTTGGAGCTCACCTTCATCCTCAAAATGAAAGAGATCTCATGCCATCCATCTCATAACTCTCTATTCCCAAATGTTATGGCCATTGGTGAAAAGTGCTCCTGTAAAGAGACAGCAGCATTTGCACTGAAAATTACCTGTGCAGCTGTTGGTATTTTATGTTATCCTTTGTGGTCTAAAAAGTCTGAGCATTTTGCTAAGTATCTTCAAAACAAAATTTTTTCAAGATTTTCTTTAAAAAGCTTCAGTTTTACTGGTCAAATTTCTGTTATCACTCTGGCAATCTAGCACACACTTATATACAGTTTGAAGCATTCTAACACTTGCAAGGTTTTCAGGCAATCTGAGAAAAAAATGAGAAGTTTTGCCAATTTCTTCCAGGGTTGAACATGAGGAAGAATAATGAGAGCTGCTCCAGATGGACATGACAATTACAATCCCAGTATGATATTTGGTAATATCATACCAAAACTGTATTCCAGATAGCTTAAGATGCTCTATGCAAACTAATATTGAACAGATAAAAGATGCACATCTCATAAGCTACAGAAGAAAGATGCAGAGGTGCTGAAACCCAGAGTTCTGTACTAGGAATTACTTTGTCTGAATAACAGCAAAATAAAAATTTCATGCTTATGTTTGCATAGGGTAAGAAAGAGCTAACAATACGTTTGAACAGAAAGATAACTTTTTCCATCTCCAAAATTATAATCACTTATCCCTAAAACACAGGACTAGAACTTTCTTCGTCAGGAAAACCTAAGGTTTTTGAACTCCTATAAACTTTGAAAAAAAATCATGATGTAATTTCAACATCATTAATATTTTCTGGTTTACATAAAATAGACCATTGCTACTGGCATTCCTGGTCAGGATACCATTCATTAGCCATGTATTTCCTTGTCTGTTTGCTGGTTAATACTTTTTCCTTAAGGCTGGCACCAGCTAATAGCTTCTACCTTTAGGTAATTACTAGCTAAACAGGAAATGTTCTGAAGTGCTGCAATCACAATATCAAAGATTATTTAGGCCATTTAAAAGTTAGACAGTCATGTAAAAAAGTCACTTTTTAAAATTTCACTTTAGCACTTATGAATATTTAGCAGACACTTTAAAAACAAGTTATTTGGCTTAATTATTTTGACTTGCAGTATGTTCTTAGATTAAGATTTAGCTTTGCTCTTCTACTTACACAAGAGATGGCCAAAATTAGACTGAAGAGAAAAGAAACATGCTAATTTCCACAGTAATTGACTACATATATCAACAATAATTTGACAGCTCTCAAGAAATTTTCAATGAATTTAAAATCTGTGCTTTTGCTTTTAAGCCCAGTTTCCTCAGCTGCACATGCATATAAAATTCTGCTCTGCTCTTCTGCCTCTCTCAGGGCTCATCCCACCGTGTCCTCTTTAGCTGGCTACAACGCAGTGCATTAGCCAGTGGGTAATGGTCTTACAAGACAGACAAATCTCTTCAGCAGCTTGCATTACCAGCCCTCCAAAATTCCCACCCTTTAATGGTGAGACTGCAGAGCATTACTATATCCTGTGTTAGCAAGGGGATAAATCATTTTAGGCTACAAAAACTCCATAGGAGTCCATTTACAGTTTTTCACTCGTGTATTGTCATTATTCACTAATAATTGTCAGCATACTAAGGCAATGCGTTGTAGAAGGCAAAAATTCTGATGAGCACACTCAGTTCTGACAAAAAGGTGCTATGTGACAGAAGGCCCTTCCCTCAGCTTCTTGTTAGACGTGTCACCTTCCCAAGAGCTTTTCATCAAGATTCAAATTCCTACCACTAAAGTCTTCAGCCTCCTTCAGAACAATTTTATAATGACATTTACATTATATATGCATAATTTAGATAAAACAAGAGTTGGCCTAAAGAATTGAACTTGTTCAATCTTTATTGAACCAGGGTTAATGGTATTAATCACCAGTCATAAGGCTCAATTTTTTCTTCACCAACCTGTTTTTGAAACCAAGATGAGTTTTGTAATAAAATATTGTCATCAGAAAACATTTGTCAAGAATTTAAGTATATGAGATAAGAGACTAAGATTAACCATGTCACTGCTTTAAAATTATATTGCACCAAACAAAGGAATACCGCAAAATTTGAAAAACTTAAAGGAATAGGCATTTTAAGTCTGACTTGGTATACATATGGGTTTGGGATCTTTTAGTGTCTTTTCTTTTTTTTTCTTCAAGTTCCTTTTGTCCAGATCTCCTGGAGAGTGTTCAGTAGTGATCAGTGTTTCACCTTATGATGCTTTTAAGGCTGAGAGGGAGATACGAACTCTAATTTTTACAAGTACAGAATCTAACAAGGGACTTCTCTATCTCACGTATTCTAAGAAACACAGCTGCTGAGATTCTACCTGACTTTAAAAAATACACATTTACAGTCTGTACCAAATATTCCATTTCTTCCAGCACTAATATTTTTGACTGTCTCACACTGTATTTTTTGATTGAAGGCCATGCAGAACTTCAGTCACCACAAGGCATGCAATCTTTCTTGACTATGTTGAAAAATGTTAAACAGGTTTTAAGTCAAACTCATGGACATGTATATTGTTAGGTCAGTATCAAAGCTGAAATTACACTAGATGTAGGATTATTATTATCATTATTATTATTGGTAGTAGTAGTAGTAATAATAATAATAATAATTAATAATAATAATAATAATAGTAATAATAATATGGACTTTCTCCACACTCAAACATCAAACTTCTGAGTTGCAGAGTCAGAATCAATCCTTTGTATCACTTTTAGACTTAATTACAGAAGGAAAATTAAACTGGATTCAACTGCAATATTCAAGTTTCTATATTGATTTTCATGGGAAATGCAAGCCAGTGGGTGTGAAAGCCTTGGGACATGTATGGACATAGCAGATTGCCATGAGTTAGCAATGTTGCAGACAAAGTACTATATGAGAAGCCATAGGCAGACTTCAATAGGTTTAATTCTGGCTTTAGCTTGTATCAACAATATTTTTTATGTGTGTTCCTTAGCTACCATATTTAATCATGCAATACATCAAAGAAGCATGACAATACAACTTTCTGTGATCAACATGCTAGTTTCCTGCACTGCTTGCTCTGTAAAATTATTTAAACACAGTGACAGGAAGTATCTTTAGTCATGATAGAATTTTGCTTTACATAAATATCTTTAAACAAACATTTAACAGACTCATTTAATATTCCATATTTTATTGCATAATGGCACTAATTGCCAAACTTCTTTCAGCACTTGCATTTGAATGACTTGACATCCTTTGCAATCCTATGAACCATAAAAATCTCAAAAGCCTTGAACACTTGATTGGAAAAAAGCTTAACACTGGCACAGGTGAGAAACAGCCAAAGTCAATTTTTCTTTCCTGAATGATGAGTACAGAAGAATAATTGGGATGCATACAAGATGTGATCTCGGTCAAGCAATCTAACAATATATTGTAACACAGATTCCTATATGCTAAAAGCTATAACATAGCAAAATTCTGAGCCTGACCTCTTTGGTACAAACCAAGTGTCTTTAATATTTCTGCCTGAAGTCTGTAAGTCAAACCTGCAGTTCAAAGAAATGTTGGAGATAAACAATTTTTCAAAGGTCAAATGAGGTTAAAGTGAGCATATCCATGGCCAAGACATTTCAATGTTTTGCTGCTCACACTGTTAAATACATTCCTCATTTCTACACTTGATTTGTCTATGTTCACCTTCCAATGACAGAATTTATCACTTACAGCTACATTACAAAAGCATTCTTCAGTCAAAGGACTCATCCCCTCAAAAATACTTAGATTAAAACAAGTTCATCTTTCAATCCTTTCAAATAATACATTTTAGCCTCATTGAAAGGCATACCATGCTTTTGCTCTTTTCTGAATGCATTGCAGATGTAGTAGTGTTTTGGGTGGCTTTTTTTCCCAGGTTCCTGATGTTGTCATACCTATACAGCTAACACAATTGACAGCTAGATATTCACACGGTTATAAAAAACAGAGTTGCCCTTTGCTTTCAGCAGTGGCACAGAACAGGGAGCTAGTCCTTTCAGAAGCCTGTGACAGCAATCCTGTTGCAGGATTGGGTGGTGCTGCTTCCAATCGCTGTCTGAAAAACCAAAGGCCCATCCACGGTGATGTCCCACAGCAGCTCCTGTGGGTGGGTCCCACTCAGGTTTTATTTTATTTTCTTATTGCTCCCCCAGGTCTGCCTAAAGCTTGCAAACACAAGCTTTCCTAACATGAAGAAGTCCAAGACCAAACAATGATCAGAAGCATTCAAGAGTGCAAGACTGCAGAATCTACGACAAAACCACATACTGGATGAGTCCATCTTCACAATAATATATTAATTTTATCATGCAAACATTTTTATTTTTTATACTTGGACTGTGTCAATAGCCTGTTCTGCCTTTCATTGAAAAGTCAGATGAGCTAAACCTTGTCTTATGAGCACTTACAATTATGTAAAAATCATGTGCTTGATAACATTTACTTTCCATGAGGTATATTGCCTAGAATTATTACTGTTCTTGAGAAAGTTATTTACAGATTTTTCCTGTATCATTTCCTATCCAATACCTTCCTAATGCTCTAAGTAATGGAATGAAACTATTTTCTCCAGTTCATGGAAGTTTCCCCACGCTTTAAAAAATATGCTAAAAGCACACTTCAAAGAGTTCTTTCCCAGTTTCTCAGTGTATCTAGCTAAATTGAATAGAAGCTACTCTAACATTCCTCCAGATCATTACTGAGGATATACACTGTGATGAAAAATTATATCAACTTAGAAAATATCATAGAATCATGGAATATCCTGAGTTGGAAGGGACCCACCAATATAATCAAAGTCCAGCTCCTGGCCCTGCACAGTAACAGCCCCAGGAGTCACATCCTGTGCCTGAGGACATTTTTCAAATGCTGCTTGAACTGTCAGGCTGGTGCTGTGGCCACTTCCCTGGGGAGTCTGTTCCAGTGCACCATGATCACGCTATTAAGTCTCTCCCTAACCCATCACCAAGTGTTTCAAATTGTTTTCAAGGGTTCTTGTGCTAAAACTTACTGGACATTGCATCTGAAACTTGCAAGAAATTAATTCAGAGAAGGAATCATAGAACAAAATTAATGGTTTCCTTTATAAGAAGCATTATTCAATTATTTAGTCAGGACACTGATATCTTAGTCTTTTTTCTACCAGCATTTATTGCTGTGTGAAATCCAACACTCTGTGGTAACCTCCTCACTCTGACACACAGAAGCCTTAGAAAGCAGGAAAGTCCCCATTAAGCAGTAGAGGACTCACAGTGCACCACTTTGGAGATGAGGAGCACACAGCCATAATAACAAGCTTACAATAAACAAGTAGAAGGATATTCAATGAATACTGAATGTAAAAGGATTACTTACATCTGAAAGTATCTAAAGCAAATAGAAGTGTCCCTTTCACAAGCAAGCATTCTTTTGCCAAGTCAAAGTATCTGTGCAATACAGAAAACCAAAGGTCATATTGCAGCTCTTTACAGCATATTTCTTAGACGTCTCAAGACCTTAAAGTGAAACTCTGTGAGCTTAAGAAGATGAAATTAAATTATACTATTCAAAACACTGTATTGAGAGCACAAGCCCAGTAGAGGTTGTATAAATTAATAGGCAGTGTTTTAAGAAGAGAGAACTTTTTTGTAAAGAAGCAGCCTACTGTGTGCTTCTTTCATTACTTGTAAAAAATGGATCCAAAAGTTTATTAAATTTGTTTTATACTTTAAAACACTAACCATACTTCTTTATTCCCAAAAAAGTTAAAAATATAATTTTTACTATTGAAATAGAGATATTTGAACTTACTTATGGCTATTAAAAAAATCATTATCCAGTAATGAATTTCATTATTATCTCTAATTAGTATCAGGACAACCATGAGGGGATGGGACTACTTTGATCTACATGTTTTGGAAATATGTTGAGTACAGATTTTTTTCTTTTTTTTATCCAACTACTTACATAGTTTAGAAAAAAACAGCTAGGAGAAATTAGGTACTACCTCAATAACACAGGGTAGGGATTGAGGCGAGACAAGATTTCTTAATTCAGAATGCCCTTTGAATGAGCCTGCCATTTGAGTCCAGATTTTCCTTAGACTTAAAAAACATGATATATTTCATTTTTTCTGTTATGAAATTTTGTATCCAAACCAGTCCAACAGCAATCAGAAGTGAAACATCTTTATGCATCAAAATTTTACCTGCATGATTTCTAGTGCAATTGAGAGTTTAGATTTTTGAAGGAGTTGTATTTTTCAGGGGATTGTTTCAGGCAAGATGGAGAGACTGCACTGAACAAATTTTATAACTGCATGAACTTGAGAAACATTCTGGAGGAAAGCTGTCCTCATTTGAAATTGGGGAATTTGAAACCAGGTGATGTTAGTGGTCCCTTCCAACCCAAACCATTCTGTGAAATGACAAGTCAAGACAGCCAATGTGGTCAATTACCCATGTATCTCTCTCTAGCTCCTTATCCTAATGTCATCATGTTTTTTGGAAACTGTACCACATATGGACAGGAAACTCAGAGACAGAGTTCTCCTGGATCACATGGACAAATCCTTTATCTCAGCCACAGACATGACCTGATTGTTTCTGTAAATTCTTCCCTGGCCTCGCTGTTCCCTAGTTGCTCTGAGGAGCTGCTAAAAATGCCTTCCCATTCTTTCAATATCATTCCACCTCCCAAACCTTACACTGATTTTAATAAGTTTGTTCTCCGCTTTTTCCCTCTTTTTGCCATCATCACAACAGCAGCACGAAGACCTTCTCCTGCTGCATTAAAGTCATGACATGAAAGAGTGGCTGATTTTGTTTCAAGTTACATTTTAACCCAAAAATTTTTAGCTGTTTTGTCTGTAAATAAGTCCTGTGAGATGGTGCAACAGAATGAGCTACTACTTACTGACCAGAAAGTAAATAACTATTTGTTTAGTAGAAAATTATTTTTCAAGGGTTTTTTTGTGCTGTGTCATCACCTAATCTACTCATCAGTTATTTCACTTACCTCCCCAGCTCCAAGGTTTTGCTCTGCTCTTTTTATTCAGCCCTTGTCTGATGAGGCACTTCAACTTCATACTGTATTTTATTCAGCTACAATTTACAGGATTTAAGCTACTGAAATCTCCTTCCAATTGCTCTGGCTTAAGAGATGTATTACTCATAATTCTTGCGAATAATATACAAACAAAGCCGTCAGGCCTTGAAATGAAAACTTATATAACTTAATATTTTTGCTCCCTGCCTGTGCACATGGCACAAAAGTCCCATCACCATGCAACACATTATTTAGGTGAATGCTACTTGTGATTATATTTAGCATTAGATGCTTTATGATACTTAGGAAAGACTGACAACACTCCTGAACTATAAAAGAAAAGCAGCCTCCTTTCTAAAGCAATCAGTATTTCAAGCCTTTGTGTTATGTTACTTCAGACACTCATTACTGCCATAATAGCCCAGGCATTAAGCTCTGAACCCAACTGTGCACACATTTTACTGTATCATTTACTTACCTAACTGCATGAATCGCAGACTTACTGTATGTGAGATTTTAAGTCATTGCTCCAGCCTCAACATGCACTAAAAGTCAGAAAAAAAAGGAAAGCAAAATGCTGAGATCTTTTGTGAAGAAGCGGTATATGCTCAGGTAAAATCTCATAAGAATATCAACAAAAAAGTGTTGTTAGATCATTTATGGTCTCCAGTGTGAGTGATGGTAATGGCTGATGCTACGCAAAACTGAAGAAAGGTTTTATAGAAACCTTGAGGATGAAATAAGCCAAGCTCAACTTATTTTTCAGTATCATTTTTCACCTAGCTGACTAAAATGTTCAATCTGCCCAATATCAACTCACACCGTTTAAAATTAAGTAAACAAGAAATATCTGTAGGAAGAAGTAACTGGAAAGGTGTTAAATTCTACTAAAAAATACAGAAAGCGATAAATGCAGTGAAACATCCTAGACTTAAGCATTCTCATTCATCTGCTTAATTAACAGCACTATGGTCTCAGTTAAAGCATATACTGACATGTCCAAAGATTTCTGCATCAGTTTCTACAGTTAGGCTTATAGTATCCAAAAATCAACCTTTCTGTAAGGGCTTCCATTCCAATTAAGCTTGACAGATTTATTCTAGCTAGCCCGAACATAGACAGTCTTCTGTGTTCTTAAATTTTTCACATTGTGTTTTTACATTTTTCTGTTCAGGTTAGACTTTAAAGAGTTTCAAAAGCATGCAATTTATTTTTGTGCTTTGAAACCTCAGTTTCCATACGGCTCATCTGGCATCTTTTTCTTAGCCAAACGAGTTCCTGGGAAATTCGAGATTCCCTTATTTACAGTATGAACAATGCTCATTTTCATATTCAGCTACACTTACCTACATTATCATAGAAATCCACCTGGATTGAAAATATGCCACATGTTGAGTTTAAGAGGTTACTTGAAGATATTTAAATAATGCTGAGTCGTCTGGTCATTTTTAACAGAGGTGATGCTCCGTAAACTATAACATAAGGGACTGTTCCAAGATAAACCGCAACTACTGTTTTCAACTTAAGGAAAGTATTTAAAAGTTAGGCAAAGAGTATACCAAACCTGTAACAATAAAAAGGGAATAATTGTTTAGTAGATTAAAGTGTCAAACAACTTCATGGAAGAAAACTAATGCTGAATGTCATGTTCTAGTTGCCATGCATGTACTAGTCCCAAAGCAGTGAGTTAAGATGCGACTACAGCAACTAATGTTGCTGTAAATACAAGCAAGCACTTCCACTGCCTATATTTTCAGCAGTATGATACAACGGTGTAAAAGGGCTTTTTGTGGAACTGAGAATATTCATGAGATCAGGATATTGGAAAGCATTACATATTGTACGAACATTTCAAACTAGAAGGTATAAGCCTAATTCAGATGAAAGCTTGGGGTAGGTTTGTCCTGCTGCTCACCAAAATGCCCATGCATTCTTTGCTGCCTTTCCAGTACACAAAGCAGTAGTTTGATCTATAGACTTGTGCTTGCTAAATCCAGCTGATTCACATGGTGTCAGTCCCTACACACAGCAAATGGATTGAATTTCTCACAGATAGATGTGGTCAGGAAGGAAGCTTGCTTTAAATCACATCTAGGAGACAAACGTAGTAACACCTATTAAATCAGATGGAAATTTATGCTACATAGCATAAAAACAGCAGGCTTTTGCCCTTACTTCTCATCTGCTCAGGAGAGATCAGGAGAAGAGCCACATCTTGATGTGTCACCACACCGAACATGAGAGCATTTGTGCAACTCCTTCAGCTATCAATGCCTCTCAGTAGCACTCAGAATAACCCCACAGATCTCTGTTCCTGCTGCGAGCAGAGTCAGTACCACGAGAGAACGCACCTTGGCTTCATGCTCAGATGAGGGTGACGTACCTCTGGTTCCCTCCATCCCTACTTCCCTCCATAATTAATAGCCAACACAACACAGGACATGCTGACAGAAGGCTAAATCACAAGCGGGTCAGTGAATTCTAAGTGCACTTGAAGGGGTTTTGCATTCCACAGAAGCAGCATCTGTCTGATAGAGAAAGAAGATAGTAGGTAGGTAGCTTAGTCAGGATCTGAGGAGAAAAAGCCTTGAATCACAGCTATCTCATTTATTATTTAAAAGGTTCTCATGTGGGTAACTGAGAGTTTATATTTTCTGAGCAGGATCTCATCTAGTCCCACTCAACGCCTATTATTTCAAAGAGTAAAAATAACATAACTACAGAAATGCTGAGCAGACAGCATTTTCTCATTAACGTGGACATATCTTGGTTCCAGGAAGCCGAAAATGTAACAGATTTTAAAATTAAGTGCTGTTGGTCAGACTGTCCTCAGGAAAGACAAATCTTAATCAAGACAAATTCCAGGGAATGAGATTGTTAGTACTTCAGGGTTTAAGTGGTCTGTTTCAAGATTAGACATGAGTATCAACATGCTCCAGTCTCAGTTTTAGTGTTGCTTTCATTCATTCCTTTCTATTGCATTTTTGGGGGGTTTCACAAGAACAAAGAAATTAAAAAGTCCTCTCAAAAACTAAAACTCAATGGAATTATCACCGGTGTGCAAAAATCCTTAAACTTGGATTACCAATACCTGGCAGACTGTCAGAAAGGAAAACATGTCCTCGTCTTTTGTGATATAAACTGCAATGAAACAGTTTGATTTTTTGGGGAGTAAGTTTTGTCACTGCTCAACATCCAAGAATAGCAAAAAAATTAATTAAAATATATATATATATATATATATACGCAAAATACTAAATTCCAAACAAGCAAAGCTGCATCAAAATGGTTCTTCTAACCAATGTTTTGTGGGCATATTTCCAATTGAAGTGGGGGGAACTGCCAAACCACTAGATTATATCAGGTGAAAGTTAAACAATTTTAAAAACACATGTTTTTGTATCAAGTTAATAAAAATCACTCCCTCACTGGTGAGCAACTAGGAAAACTCCACAGAGCATGCGAAAAAGCCGTGTTAAATCTCACCAGGATGAATCCACACCTTGGGTCAGAATCAGATTTTTTAAAAATTGCTTGGGCTCTCAAAGTTGATTTGGATAGCATTTAGAGCAGCACATTTGTTCTTAATAACAAATTCACCTATATAGAAATAATCAATTTCCATGTGTCATATTAGGGTTCTCTGATGGAGAAGGAAGTTCTGTTTATGTAAGTATTTTGACCTACTTTGTGGTAAGAAGCTTTAAGGGTTTCCAAGTATCTAGTTTACACTCCTCATAATTTACTTGAGATTTACTTGAATTTTTAATACATTATTTCAATATACACTATTACTGC
Organism: Origma solitaria; assembly: GCA_013397895.1. Lineage (NCBI taxonomy): Eukaryota > Metazoa > Chordata > Aves > Passeriformes > Acanthizidae > Origma > Origma solitaria. The sequence continues at coordinate 425,598 of VZRL01004797.1, forward strand.
TATAGAGATAAGAGCTCAAACCAGACATTGCACTTATCCTCTGACAGAAGTGTATACTACAGGTAGCTGCCAAATTTTTGGTCTGTCTGTTGAACTAATAGCCTAAAAAGCCCAGAACTGGTATTGACGAAGTCTAGCAGAAGACAAAACAATTAAAAAACAACTAAAATAAAAGAATAAATGTGCCTATGCCACCTATTCTCTTTCAGGGGGAAATAAAAAAAAGGATACACTTAAGGAAAAACTGTACCTGCAAGTTTTAACTTGCTATTCAATCTTCTAGTTTCAAGTTGGTCACTAATATTTTAGTAGTTATTAAAAATTGCTTTAAAGGCCAAAATTTATGCAAATCTACTAGTCTTTAAACAATGTGAAACATGATAAAGAATATCTCTGCTTTGTCTCACTGCTCTTTATACAAAATATTCTGTAATTCCTTCAGTCATCAATGACACTGGATTTACTTGATGTAATCATAACAGCTCAGGCCACTGCCTAAAAGAAAGGACCTTTGTCACCATGAAAATTTATTAGACATGAGTCTGGAAATACAGTAATTTTCTTAACTTCATTGGCTTATAAGTTCCTAATGCAACTCAAAGTACTGAATTGAGAAGTGAATGAACAAAGAGATCAATCAGTACATTCATTCTGATCTCCACCATCATTTTGCAAAGAAAGGTCTAATTATCATCACCATAAATATAACAGATTTGTTATACTAGGGACAGGTAGCTTTACACATGTTTGGAACCCTTAACAGAATATAATTTTTCAATAATCATACCTAAGGAGTTATCTATTAACACATGTGAAGAGATCCTGGTAAGGACAAAATAAGCATGACTTTTCTGCTGCACTTGGAAGCTGTAAGCTCATCTGATTTTTATTTTCCATTATCAAAATTTCTAATTCTGTCAATAATTGAGTTAAGCGTTTCATTCAAACAGTTTGCATTGCAACAGTCCAGCTACAGGAGAGCTTATTTTCTCCTTACTTTTCACATTTCATTTCCATTGCAGAATAAATACAGAAAGCATAGATTTTCTTAGTAGTCACTTAGATTACACCTAGCCATCCATAAATATACTTTTCTACTTAATCATCAGCAGCCTCCACAGCCTACTGCATTAAATCAAGATAAAATTCTGCGGGACAGGACATAAAGCGTGTTTCTGTAAATGACAGGAAGGCAATGAATAATATTTCCTCCCCATAAATAAAGGTCTTTGATTTTTTTTTCTGTATCCTTCCCTTTGTAGGACCAGAATTGTTCTCTCCACATTCTTTTAAATGTATTTATCCTTATGCTCTCTAGTGGAAAATCTTCTGTAAAGAAACAGTCTCCCTATATGATATAGCTCAAACTTTGATACAGAACTTCAGGCGTTTAATTACTGAAGAGGTCTTTAAGTGTTTTCATAGAAAGATGCAATGGATAAAGCCAGATTTTCTGGCTGCTGACAATGTAGCACAGGATCCAAGTACTCCAGGTACTCATTCAAGGTAAGTGTAATGCAGTCTGCCTTATGGGCACTAAAAGTCATGTACCTACTCCAAGAAGCTTGTTATGCTGTGCTTTACTATCAAAATAATCCATACATAAGTTTTCTTTTTTAACACCTCTGGAGCCTCAGAAGTTTTATTTGTATACAGTGTTCTCACTTGCCTCAAGCAAACACAGTCAGAAGCATGTGTTTCCACATTGTTCCCTTGGACTTGCTGACAATGATGCTCTTGTCTGCACTACTATTAAAAGTAACACTGCTGCGTTACTAAAATTTGCCTGATGCACATTGTCAAACCAATACATGAAATTTGCACTCTTCCATCGAGCATCTGATGCAATACATACAGCATAAAACAGCCACATGTGGCAAACTGAGTCAAAGCAAATATAGTCCAATCTTTTTCTTAAATAGTTTAAACAGAGCACAGGGTCTCTTTTCTTGCTGAAAAAATGCACAAACTCAGGTTTAGAAAGATAAGACAAGAATGTCACAGCCAAGGGATCTGGACTGACTTGTGACCTAAAAGCCACTCTCTTTGCCTCTTCCTTGCTGAAGATTTACAGCAGAATATAAGTTTATTCACTATGTAAATCAACCATTCAGCATAATTCATTTAATAGAAATATGGTCACTACCAATATATATTTCAGATTTGTTCTAAAGCCAAGAATATTTAGAAGTTGCAAATTTCTCGGAAAGTGATACAAAGATAATCAAGCAGTGAGGTTTTTGGGGGTTTATTCTACTGGATTCAGCACAATTCAGACATCCTTGAAAAGTTTATACTAGAATTTGGAGCAAAGTTGCATCAATATTATTTCTGAAACATTGAACAATAATATTACATAAAACAAAAGCCCTTTCCATTTTATTTCAGGGCTACAAAACATCTTTTCTTTGTTTGACCTGGAACCAGAGACATATTTCATGCATGATCAAAACTGATGCAGGAAAATAAGACACTATAACAGCCAAAGAAGAAAACTCCACAGTTTCTGCCTCAATAGTTCCCTGACTGCGATTTTTTATCAAATGTGTTTTTAACTTCTGCACTTAAGCTTTGGTCAAAGTTTTACACTTCAGCTACATAACAAGAAAGGTACATGGGATTTTGTCCTCAGGTATTAATGAGTAAGGGATGGATGTTATTGTCCTGTCTAATCTTGTTTTTAGAATCTCGTTTTATTGGTTAAGTGAGGGGTGCTGCAACACAGACAGAGCTGTCAGGAAACCAGAAACTCTGCACACTGCTGGGACTATGGGTCAAACCCTAGCACAGGCAACTAGCTCTGCATCCGTCTACTCCCAAACAAAGTGTAGTCAATCCTTCCTTCAATAGTCAATCCTAGACCCAAGTGGGACTCAATTTCCAAATTTTAGTACACTGAATTCAGAGCAACTACTTAGCTCTCAAATAGACCACGAAGCGGGCTTGAGTAGTCTCACTCTGAGCCATTCAAGTTCCAAGCACTGGTTCATTTACTTGATATTGAGACTCTGACTAGGTTCTGAAATGCCTTGTCACAATAAGAAAATTTAGCTAGCTGTTGAACATGAAGGTTTTCCCAAATTCACATAGCCATAACAGGATGGTAAATGCAACTCAGCAGCAAAATTTACTAATAGGAACATTAAAAAAAGTATTCTGTCATAAGAAGTGTGAAAATAAAACCTCAGCTAGACTATAAATTTAAAATATTTTTCTAGATTACAAACTTATTTGAATTTCATGGAAACAAGCAAACAGACTCTCCTCATGTTTTAAAGCATCACAATATAGCAATTTAAAATTGTTTCAACTCCACTTATCTTTCTTATACATATAATGTCAATTTTTGAACTTGTCAAGTTATTTCAATCAATCATTCACAGACACTCACCAGAGATTTTGCTTAACTTGGCATTTTTCTTAGGTCAGCAGCAAAAAAAGGTTTGAACAAGGGAACATCTTGGAGAAAAAATTACTAAGCTTCTCATACATGAGGATGTGTTGTTCAACAGAAGAAGGAAGATAATGCATGTGGTTGTTATAGTTATGATGAGCATCCCTTCAGCTTGGCCTAAGACAGGTACCATGATGTTGCTGAGGATACTCTAAGTTGCAAAAGAAATGTCACACAGCCTTGGAAGCTGTCCCAGGAGTGTTCTCACCTTGGGGCAGGCCGTAAGGATTGAAATCATTCACACTGATGGAAGTGTAATATCATCTCCCACCAGTGTTACTGGAAATTGTACCAACTCCATAGAAAACCTAATTCCATGTTTAATTAGCTTAATGCTTGGAAAGTTTAACCCAGTCTTACCCTAGACATCTTTTGCTGCAGTTCTAGCTCATGACTTCTTTACCCCATGCACATAAGGCAAGAGTAGGTCATAGCTTTCATCTTCCCAACAATATTTTACACTCATTTGAAGGCTTAAAGTCACTCGGTCTTTTCATTAGTCAGGAACACCCAGTTTTTCAGTATGACCTCATAACCTCCTCCTCATTCTTGACTTCTAGTCAGTCTTTCTGCTGCTATCTGGGCAGTAACCAGGGCCACTCGTCTCAAAGTGTGGGACTTAGAATTGGTGGTGAAACTGCGCTCTTACAAGTGTCTGGTTTTTTGTGCAAGATAGTGCATTTTTCTTTAACGCATCCCAGCATAAAGTTTTCTTCTGTTGAAATGGCAAGATATTGTGTACTTTTGTTGTATGTGGGTTTTGGACCAATTCACATGGCAAATAATGCGCTTTGGTCTTAAAAAACATTTCTTTCTCTTCCCAGATGGGAAGAATACAACATTCTCAAACGCTTCCTGTGTACTACCCATGGACAATATTACAGCTGAGCAGAATAAACTCCATAGACAAAGATGAGTAGCTTCCAACTTCAGGTTGGGACCTTGCTGGTAATCCAAATTGCTCCCCACAGAATCTAAGCTATCATGAGCAGCCTGTCTCTGGTTTCACTTTTTATGTGCATCTCTTCACTGCATAAAGCTTTACTGCTCACACAGGCCTTCCACTGGCTTATTGGCAAACTCATTTCCTGAGGAACATTTTGGGCCTCATGTGATCTTAATTTATACCAGCAAGCATCTGTGACATGCTCGTCAGTATTCACCCTCTAAAACACCCTCTAGAAAAACAACATTAAAATAAATTTGTGAAGGAGTTGATAATAGATGAGATTTTCTATTACTTGACTTGTTCTGCTCTTCAATGCAACATGCAGAGGATGACTGCACAATGCAAAGCCTTTGTAGGAGGACCTCCTTTCCGGGCTAAATTATTCCTAACTCAGAGAAGGGTTGCTCCAACAAGATATGTTGCTGAAGCTGTTGTGAAAAGCTTCAGGGTGATATCTTTGTAGGGGACATGGACAGTAGGGTCGAATGCACTCTCAGCAAGTTCAATGATGACACCACTGCATGGTGCAGTCACACACTGGAGGCAAGGGATGCCATCCAGAGGGACCTGGATAGGCTGAAGAGGTGGGCCCATGCAAACGTCATGAAGTTCAATAAAATGGAGTGGTAGGTCCCAGCACACGTACAGGCTGGGCAGAGAAGCTATGGAGAGCAGCCATGCGGAGAAATGGGGGTAATGGTTGATGAACAGCTCAACATGAGCTGGCAGTGAGTGCTCCCAGCCCAGAAACCAAGAGAATCTTGGGCTGCATCCAAAGCACCATGGCCAGCAGGTCAAAGGAGGTGATTCTCCCCCTCTACTTTGCTCTTGTGAGAAACCCCCTGGAGTACTGACTTCAGTTCTGGTGTCTCCAACATAAGAAGGACATGGAACTCTTGGAGAAAGCCTAGAGGAGGCCACAAAGTTGATTAGAGGACTGGAGCACCTCCACTACAAAGACAGGCTGTGAAAGTCGGAACTGCTCAGCCTGGAGAAGGGAAGGTTGTGTGGGGACCTCACAGCATCTTCCAGTGTCTGAAGGGGACTACAGAGAAGCCAGAGAGCGACTCATCATAGGGAACTGCAGTGATTGGGTGAGGAGTAATGGGTATAAATTGAAAGAGAGGAAATTAAGGTTAGATATTAGAAACTCTTTCCTGTGAGGGTGGTGAGACATTGTGTTCAAGGCCTGGTTGGATAAAGACTTGAACGCCTGGCCTAGTGGAGGGTTTGGACAAGATGATCCTTAAGGTCCTTTTCAATCTCTTAGCATTCTATAATTCTATGAATTAAGTAGAAAAACACTCTGCAGCATTGACAATGCTGACCTCATCTTTCCTTCCCTGTGTCCAGTGTTCATCTTGCATTGCAAAATCAAGAATCTGCTTCCCCTTCGTCTGTCCTAAAGTGGCCATCCTAAAGTGCCACATCAGCCTAAAGAACATAGTACACTCAGCAGGTTTCTGAACATGCTGCCCAGATCTGTCCTGCCATATCAATACATGTTTTAGGACATGGCATTCCTCTTCTCTACCAAGAATGTTTTTAGCAAACACCCAAGACAGAATTTTCAACTACATATGTCTTTTTAAACAATTAAGATCACGGATAGTTTAGAAAAGGAACTTGAAACTCTTTTTGTGAACACCACAGCCTATATATATATATATTCTCTAAATACCTATTTCAAAACCAGAATGCTCTGTCAGACACAGACTCCTCACCTTGCCGAGACCACAGAGTACACCCATGCCTGTGAGACAGGCCAGCTTCACCAGCCTACTCCATTTAATGAGTGAAGTAGAGCCTGGTGGCAGGACCACCTGTCCTGTACTCCTGATTGGTGCCAGGGCTAGAGGCTGTACATCCACAATCCTTCCTTTATTTCATCTTTTACACCCTGCCTCATTACCAAAAGCTGTCATTTCAGTCTGCTCACTGAAAATCTTTGCAACTATTTATTTCACTTAACAAAAGTACATGGCTTGTCTCTACTGTTCATGTTTTGTACTGCGTACTGAATTTGCCCATTTTTTAAATTAAGAGACCTTACACTAAAGATCAGAAGGGAACATAGCCATCAATTCAATAGAAACCACGAACTCCAGCCTTTTGTGAGGCCCTTGTTTGATTGTGTTTGCTGCTATTAGTCTGGGAATTAATACTCTCACTTCCTTAAGTTATACAAGTATTATGAATGTGAATACAATTTAGGCACTAGTCCCTTGGCATTTTTTGAGCTGAGGGCGAACTCCTTCAAGTAACTACTCCACAAAGTTTATGCTTTTGTTTGCTGGTCAGTTTACCTTGCATAAAAATAATTTATTCCTTTATAATTTACTTTAATTCCCAGCAGTCAGAAAAATTATTTCCCTTTTATTTTTCATTCATTTCTGTTTTGTCTTCCAATCATATAATTGCCTGTAGAAATAAAACACAAATTTTCCTTTTCAGAAACTGAGTCTTCAAGTCAAGCTGAACAGATAACACATACCTTACTCAAATCATACAGCCTAAGGCTGGGAGTGTAAGAAATTTTTCCTTCAGCAATGAGCTGGCTGATTAGATTGAGAATTTAAGGAGTTAGCTATTCCTATGTTCCACCGTGATGACTACACAAACCAAGCTTACTGGATTTACCCATGCAGAAGTTAAGGAGAGCTGGAAAAAAGTGAAGTACAAAAGTGTTCAGACTGTAAAAGCCTAATTTACTTCACTAAGCATTCTCATAGGGGTTGTTTAGGGAAAGAGAACAAATTTGAATAACTGTTCTCTCAGGCTTCCATCTGAGTTTGTCTCTAATCACCGTAAGTTGTTACTGATGGGTTTTAGCAGTATAATTCAAACCTTTGACAGGCACCTCTCTGACATTATTTCTCTTTCCGAGCAGAACTGACACCACTAACAAAACTGACATTATCTGCTTTCTTGCTTTTAATCAGATTCTGCTTCCTTTATAGCCTAATCTCCAGGATGACTTCAAGAGGCGACAAGAGGCATCAGAACTATTTTATATTAATATGTACTGTGCTCTTCACCTCAAGCCAATGTGACCCCACAACTGTAGCTCACTGTACCACCAACTCGCCCTGTCTTCCAGACAGCAAGCCAAGCAGTCATGTGCTTCAGACTGAATATGACTGCAGGTCTTGAGGCTCAATTTCTGCTTTCAGCAAACACTTTAGAAGTACTTGAAAGGAATGGTTTCTGTGTTAAGATTAGAGAAACAGTTAAGAGGTAGAAACCAGCAAAACTAAAATACTGCCATTTTCCTGTGAGACCTGTTTTGTCTCTTTGAGGTTCACTTTACATTTACAATTATCTTCCAAACATCCTTCATCCTTTAAAAAATATCTTACTTTGATAAGCTCAGTGATTTTTAGCTTTAGGTTATCAGTATCAGTTCACACAATATTTGAAGATTTATATTTGACAGCCAGGAGAGAGTAGCACAGAAGAACCATAAGCCTTTCTAGTGCTCTTTTCCAAGTGGTGTCTCTTATGTCAGGTATACCACTGGAATTTTTTTTCCTGTTTTTGGTTTTCAAGCACATAAATTTTGTCCTCACAATGTGAGGACACATTTGTTCGGGGAAAAGTGGCTAAACACAGAAACATCAACTGAAGAACATGAATACTTGTGTGGTGAGTTTAAATTGCCTTTCTCCCTCACTTTCTTCCCATATTCAAAATACTTAGTTACTATCAATTGCTATATTGCTACAAGTTTGGAGAGGGTTTTTTTGGGTTTTTTTGGTGCACATCTTCATGCTGCAGAGGGACTATGACAGTTTGGGTAAGATAGCACACTAGCTGTACCCCAGTGAGCTTATTTTGCTATATTTGGACGTTTTTTAATCTTGCACTAATACTAGCACTTACCAGTTGAGAACATTCTCATTTCCAAAGCCAAGATTAACTCTTTTATCAGCTTTATACGTGTATCAGCTTCTTACCTACTCCTTGTTTTTCTCCAACTGCCACAGCAGCAAATGTCTGTCACTTAACCTGAGACCAAAAGCCAAAATAAATTGTATTTTCTTGGTAGCAGCATTTAAAAAACTTTTTCTAGACTTAAACACCTGCATATCAAATCTTCTCACTAACTGAACACCTCTTCCATAATACTAGCAGCTTGAGTCTGGGTATTTTCTTCAGTGAGCAGACTTGAAAAGTGACCAAACTTAAATGGATTTTCCTATATTAGCAAAAAAACCCACGCTGCAAATGAAACAGTCACTCCTACTCTCTAAAGGTAGAGAGGCACCATAAACTGCAACCCTTCCCAGAATTTTTTTGATATATTAAGATGTCTAAAGTAAGCAGAGAACCCCAAGTGGGGCAAAGCCCTTCAGTGTGATTGCTGCCATATGCTTCTCAGAATTAAGCTGCAGGCAATAGAAGACAACTTTGCAGCCTGCAGGTCTTCCTTCCCATTACTCAAAGACACAATGTTGATATAGTTAAATATTTTCTAATTAAGATGAAGAAAACATAAAAAGGCAATACATCAAACAAGCTAATGTAGTCATCCGCAACAATTACCTTAATCAAGTCTTGAAATGTTGCATCTGAAATGAGCTGTTTTCAAACAATAAAGCTTTGGCTGTGTTAGAAGCACCTATTCATCATTTCATGAACACTCAGACTACAACCATTAAATTAAGTGTGTGTGTTCCGTTACCCTCGCTGTAATTTACAGGTCAGGTCAACAAGCAATAATGTTGTTACTACAACAAAAAGCCCCTGCCACTTCAGGCTTTACATTTAATTGTAAAACTTCAGTTCCATGTGAACACAATAGTCAATGTGATTTCGTAATACAAATTCATCTCCTCTGAAGATACTAGATTGTGTTTTTTTTCCCCCCATAAATCATATCAAGGAGCAGGTTTTTTCCTGAAAGTATAGACAGCATGACAGCAAGTTCAACTTAACCACACCTTATTCATTTTACCGAAACCCCCCACAGCATAAAAGTTATGAAATACCAGCTCCTGCACACTATCCTGAGACCCATTCTTAGAAAAAAGACATCAGTAAGAGTATATGAACATTGCACAAACTTGCTCTTCACAACTCAACTCGTATTGGGGGGAGCAAGAAGCAAGTGAGCCAAAAAAAATGCAACATGCTTTCAGAGACATACTGAGTACTGCAAAACTTTAAGGTCTGAACACTGGATTAAAAATAAAAAAAAACCAAACAAAAAAAACCAAAACCCAAACAAGTACATGCTTTAATTGTAAATTTTATATCAAACTGTTTCTTGACTTGCTTTAAAACTATTTTAACAATGCAATCAAAAGGAAGCACAAAGATTATTATACATCCCTTGAAAGAGTTTTCATTATAGGATTGTAAATGCATATGATAAACTAGAGCAGCACAAGAAACTTCATAGGAACAGGAAAGGTAGAAATACAACTTTTTAAAAATGCTAGTGCTTAAGTCTTAAAGCATGCTGATAGGTAGCAATTACTAGCTGCACATTAATGGATTTGTATATAGAAATAATTTACGAGGACTATTAACATGGTAACAAAGAGGTCAGAGTAGTCATTCAGGATATATGTATGCATTTATTTTATAACTAATAATTTTCCTAATGAAGTTTAATCAGACAGGCATTGCAGCTAATTCTACAATTATATTCTACAATTGCCATGGACTTTTTTACACCTATGCTATGGATATAATAAGTGGCAATTTTGGATAGTCACTTAAATTTCTTTAGCAGCCAAAGAAGAAATATAGGTGTTTCTAAGGAATTGATTATTTCATCCTAAGGTAAGTGTGTCTGTAAGGATCAGACAAATCCCATTTTTCAACTTTTTTTTTTCTACGAGTGACTATAAAGGGATTACAGTCAGCTGACGCAGTGACATGATGCCCATTCTTGAGGATTAACTTCATTTTAACAGCAACACTTCCATGACCACACAAACTGCTGAATTGGCAAGCCATGTCAGAAAAGTATCTAATTACACTTAGAGTTACTTGGTCTTAATGTTATGGTCATGTACTTTGAATGGTAGAATCATTTAGGCTAGAAAAAAATCCCTTAAATCCAACTGTAAAACTGATCCACCAATTCCACCACCAAATCACATGCCTAAATGCCACATCATACATCTTTTAAATACCTCCAGGGCTAGTGACTCAACCACAGCAGCCTGTTCCAAGACTTGACAACCATTTATGTGAACAATTTTTTCCTATTACCCCATCTAAACCACCCCTGATACCACTTGAAAAGTAATTCTGAAAAGAATCATTCAGGTTCCACGCACTGAAAGCAAGCACTTCCAGTTTAAGAAGAAATGCAAAAGCCTAATGTGCTGGTTTTGCTTGGCCTGGTTTTGGGTAGCGAGGGGCCACAGAGATGGCTTCTGTGAGAAGCTGATAGAAGCTTCCATCACTTCAAGCAGAGCCAATCTCTGATGACTCTGAAGATGGACATGCTGCTGGCCAAGCCTGGGCCAATTAGAGGTGTTGGTTTCGCCAATATGTGATAACATATTTAAGAAGAAAATCAAAGTGGGGCACAGTTTTTTCTAGCCATAGAAGAGGAGGAGGTGAGAACATGTGAGGGAACAACATGGAGACACCAAGGTCAGTGGAGAAGGACGGAGAGGAGGAGCTCCAGGTGCGGGAGCCGAGATTCCCCTGCAGGCCATGGTGATGACCACGGTGGATCAGCTGTCCCCCTGCAGCCCATGGGGTCCATGGAGGATGCAGAGATCCACCTGCAGCCCCTAGGGAAGGTGCCCATGCCAGAGTGGGTGGATGCCTGGAGGAGGCTGTGATCCAGAGGGAGACCCAGTGGAGAGAGAGGTCCCTGCTTCCAGGCTGGAGCAACCTGTCCTTGGAGGACTGCACCCCATGGACAAGTGACCCATGCCACAGCAGTTTTGGGAGGACTGTTTGCCTGCGGGAGGGACTCATGTTGCAGCAGTTTTGGGAGGACTGCAGATTGTGAGATTGGAACCATGCTGGAGAAGTTCTCGGAGAACTGTCTCTCATGGGGAGGGACCCCACGGTGCAGCATGGGAAGGACTCCTCTCCCTGAGCAGTGGAAGATCTCAGGTGACAAACTGACCAAAACCCCCCTGCCCTGTCTCCCTGCACTGTCAGTGGGAAGGAAGGAAGGGTCAGGGGACAAAGGTGTTTTTAAGGGCTTATTTTACTTTCCATTATCTTCCTCTGACTTTGTTAGTAATAAATTCACTTTATACCTCTAAGTTGAGCCCTGTTTTTCCTTGGAGTGTTTCCTCCCAGTCCTTATCTCAGCTCATGACGCCTTCATTTAATTTTTTTTCTCTCCTCTGCCTAGCTGTGGTAGGGGAGAGCAAGTGAGCAACTGATATGGGTGTGTGGTGTTTGGCCACTGTCAAACCATGACACCTGATAATTTCGAATATCAAATATTGGGGGAAGACCTCACTGTTACCCTCAAGAAGCACTGTAGTCTTCTCAAACCCAAGCAGCCCACGTTTTATTGAAATGGTGAAAATTTCCATAATCTTTAGGGAAATGGAGAACTGTTTCAGAGATTTAAATACACCAAAATCAAAGACATCCATAGCTTTCATTCCAGCCAAAATCTCCATTTGCTGTTCAATTAGTGCAGCCCTCTACTGAAGCAAGGCTTCTGTCTTGTTCAGGGTCTTGTTTGGATGGACAGTTCACTGAGGTAGCAGATCTAGACAGAAAAGCTGTTTCAGGATGCAGCTTGGAGACCCTTGTCTGGAGCCCCGAGCTCCCAGCAAATACAGAAAGGTGGTGCTCAAGTCAACCAACACTCCACCATGAAAGAAAGACAATACACCCTAGTAAACCTCTCCCTCTTCCAAGACACCTCTAACCCCATTAAATTACATGAAGATGTCTCACCTGGTGTTCAACTACTAATGTTGCTGAACATTCCTAATGCCTGAAGTCTAATGACTGAAGTCTAGCAAGAGAGCTGAACACTAGCAAAATGAGTTCTAGTTCAAGTGCCCATCTTCCAGCTGGTAACAGCAATTCCACTTTAACTGCTGTCTTTACTGTGCATTGATACAAGGCAGCTGCTCTGCTCAGCCACCAGCAGAGCAACTGTGAAAAGGTGATTCCTTGATTTGTCTTAATCTTTTAACTAGGATAGTTCTATCATGTCAGTAAATAGTTAAAGGAAAATTTTTACAGTTATCTTCACTGTAATTCCTACAGCTAATGCTGTTTTGGCATTTTAGCTGTAGCCATCAGTCTTAAAACACACAAAATAGTAGAAATTTACCTTTAGCACACACTGATTGGGTCAAATAGCAGCACTTGGTTTTTTGTTTTTGAATCTAGTTATCTTATATCTACACCCACCTGACTGTTCAAAAGCAATTGAAGGGCAACTGGAAAAAAAAAAAAAGATGGTTTTATCACAGAGCAATTTGTTTTCCATTTTAGAGCTGTTATAACTATTATACCTTTTTTTCCCCCATAAACATATAGGAAGGTCAGAGAGGTTAGGAAACCTCAAAAACCTTTTCGACTCAGAGAGGAAAATTTCCACCAGCTTTTACTTGCAAAAGCTCATGAGGTGAAATAGAACTGACAAGATTAATATAGCCAAAAAGCCTGGTGAGAACAGCAACTGATAGTATCAATGTTTAATTCTATGGATAAATGCGGTTCCATGGTTCCAGTAGACTATAATTTTCTTGACATTTATCAGAGAAAAAGTGAGCATCTACGGTTGCTAAATGATAGAGAAAAAAACCTGTTCTTTGTTACTTTCGCATAAAGATTGAACCCCTGTTGTGTACAATGTGCACAAAGATTTGGGTGCAACACCAAACTCCTTTTATTCCTCATCCATCATAGATGAGTACAATGACAGCATTCATGGCGATTTGAAAAGCCCCATGTAAAACACATTTCTAACCTTCAATAAACCATGGAGGAGGTCAGATGGATGCATCTAAGTACAATCATTGCTATACCAACACATATGTTCAAATAGCATAGTTGTTTTTTCCATTTTAATGAAAACTGAACCATAGCAGTATCATATCAGTGTAAATTTTTTAGCACATATTGCACATGAAGGTTCTACACATAACAAAAAACAACAAACAATTAATTTGTCCATCAGAAGGCACACTTCTGTTTCTAATGGAGGGAGAATAGTTCCTCTCCTGGCCTCCCTTCTTCCCTCCTCTTATTAAGGTAAAAAAAGGGTTTTACTATGGCTGCTTATGCCAGAAACCTATTGGGGGAAAAAGTTTTATTTGTGGTCAAAGCTGTAGGCTTTTTTCTCAATACAATAATAGTAATCAGTAAAAACACTTTAAGAACAATTGTCAGTACAAAATTAAACAGGAAAATATCTAAGACACCATTTGAGGATTGGAGGAATTCTAGATGGAAAAAACCAGAAGTCATTTATCGATCAGATTTCATGAAGAGTTCAGACTGACAGAATAAAGTGTAATTTAAGCAATTTGTTTCTTCCTTTCCATTGTCTTTATGTAAGTTAACAGTGTACTTGTAGTGCAAGGGTATGGACAAAGAACATGACGTGCCCTGAAAGAACAAAGAGAGCACAACTCGAACTTTGCCTTTCCAGACATTCTATCATCATCCTCAATTTTCACTGGATTTTCCTCAAACTTTTCCATTCTGCTCTTAGATATGCTGTAATTTTTGGGGTTTCCCTTTGGGGTTGTCCTACGCAGGGCCAGAAGTTGGACTGTGATGATCTTTGTGGGTCCTTTCCAACTCTGAATCACAGAACATTCTGAGTTGGAAGGGACCCACAAGGATCATCAAAGTTCAACTGCTGGCCTTGCACAGCGCCATCCCCAAGAGTCACACCCTGTGCCTGAGAGTGCTGTCCAAACTCTTCTTGCTGTGACCACTGCCCTGGGGAACTGTTCCAGTGACCAATCACTTGTGGGGGAAGAGCCTTTTCCTGATATCCAACCTAAACCCCCCCGAGGATATTGTATAATTCTCTTCTACCACAAATCAACAGAAAGAACAGTGGTGCATTACTTCTAATTCTTAAGCATTAGAAATACTTCTCATTTCCAAGTTTTTAATTTTTTCAAGCTGTGCAAGAGTAATGCAAGACACTAGCAATTTTTCACCTAAGATACCAAAAATTTATGACAGAAAACAAAGTATCTTCAAATATTTTTCAGTATCTCAAGAGATTTGGCAAGTCTGCCTGTTTCAGCACAACCTAAAGACCTAAAGCTAAAATAATAATAGGGATATGGGAATAGAAAGAAGTCAGTCATTTGAAATAATAGACAAACTGCTACAAAATAGCATTAGTCATTTTTTGACTGATAATCCTTTTGACTTTATGTGTCTAACAAATAACCTTAAGAAAAATCTTGCTACTCCCTTGAGGCCTCTAGTTGTTGTTTCCTCACTCATTAGTTCCATTGAGCACAAGGAATTAAATCTATATTGCAATGTTCACCTGCTACTGGTTTTTCACTCAGCAGGTCTCTCCCCGCCGAGCTGCTGTACTGCTGATTATCTGTTAGCTGATTCTAGCACTGCACAAAGGCAGTAAGACACCGCCAAAACCTACCACCTACACTACTTTCCAGGAATAAGGGCAACTAATACTGTATTGCTTATATGCCAGTCTGTAGGTGTTCATCTGCATGGCATAGCTTTTGCTTCAAAGAGGTGCCAAATCTCCATCTTGTCATTCTACCTTCTGGGAAACGACAACAATAGCTCTACACTGAGCTGCATCACTCAGTGCCATGTAAAACCTACTGCATGCACAGAGCAGGGTTTTTGGATCATTTCTGCTTGAAGTGCTCCCCACAAACATGCTTTAATGACCAGCAGAGGCTGGTTTGGTTTTCATGAAGCATCAATAACCTAAATGGACATGGATTAAGTGACAGGCAGCTGTGTTTCTAAATACTAACCACTGTCAGCCAAAGCAGTGGGACACTGACACAACATTCAGGTATTTCCTCTTCTCCTTATTTTTAGTAAATGGATAGTATTATGCACTTGCCTTCCACTGAGCCACTCACCATCCTCCTACTCCATCACACACAGAGCACCCCAGGCAGTCAGTAAGCTTGTGCCAGTGATCAGCTCCAGAATACACAGCATGACCTTCACTGGGCCTGTTTCGCAACATTCCAATTTCCCTGTCATGGTAATGAGAATCTTTTCCTATAATCTGATATTTTTGTCATGCTGTCTTCTCCCTATCCTTCATGTCCAAGCTGCCAAGCAATAATGGCATAAATAAAGCAAGATTGTTTGTGAATGCCACCACAGGTCAGGTGGCACCTTTTTTAGCTGTGGCCTAGAGCCATTACTTTGTAAGGTCAAAAGGATCATGATGCTACAGAACATATTAGCTCACATTTGTGAAATAAATACCTACCTATCCTGTGTCTTAGAGCCTTGGTAATTTATTTGGTAATTTCAGTAACATTACAGGAAGCAACGAAAACTTTTGATTAGAAATCTTCAAGATTTCAAGAGGACAAATATGTGCTTAACCATTTAATTACTTAAGTAATTCCTTTTGGCTTCAGAGTGGGTGTATCTTTGAGTGGCAAATTTAAAAAAGACTAGACATTTCATCCATACTCATGTTTTCTGCAGCACTTCTTTTTTAAAAACTTTGTCTCGCTTTCTAAAAACTTAGTTTGTCTCACATAAGACTACCCATTATGCTTTGTCTGCATAGAGTTATTGCCAGCTCAGTATTTGAACCAACATCATTGCTAGTTAAAAGGATAGAGGAAAGCTGAATAATATATTGCCTTAATTACAAAATATGGTTTGCTAAAAACAAGACAGGTCAGCTCAGTTTCATTAAGAATTTGGCACACTCACCTCATTCCTTTTCTTAATCCTGCTCCTGCAGGGTACTCACAGGTGGAGTTGTAGTGACAATCTTGTCATTGTTCTGTTTGACAAATGGACTAGCCTTCATCAGACTTGAAGGGTCCAATGTGCTCTTATTTTAAACACACCTTATTATCCAGGAAAACACATTTTTGTTACCGATATCTTATCATTCTAAGGTTTCATTAAAAGCTTTGACCTTTTCCCACTGGTCTCCTAATTAAAGCTGTAACAAGTAGCCTTAAAAATTGGCAATAATATTGATTTCTTAATGTGACAATTGAAGTACTAATCTGCATATTCCTCCCCCCCAAAGCTGAGTACATGCTCAATCCCACTCAAGATACCTAATCCTGCAATCTCTCTCCTGTATATTCTGTACCTAACTGGTTTTAAGACTGTCGTTTCTTAGCTTTGCTCATTTCTATCCCTCTCCTCTCTTACATTTTTAGAAGTTAGTTAATATTTTACTATCCCTTTCCCAAATACCTCATGTGTGTTGACTTTTCTGCTTTCCAGATTTTAACAGAAACCTAACTAAGATGTATCTCCTAGATGTTTGCTATCTCACCGGAAAATTGTCTCCCTATCTCAGAAGGAAGGCAAATTTATGGAGAAAGTAGTACAGCTCATGGAAATACACATGGCAAAAGATCCCTCAACAGGCACTAGCAAGAGAGGTATTCTTGAACTAGGTCTTTTAACATCAGAAACATCCTCATTAAAGGTTCAGATATTCAGTGATTTTAAGAACACAGCCAGCCACCAAAAAGTACCATTGAGTACTCTTACTTGTACTCAAGAGCCATAAAGCTGTAAAGGACTTAACAGCAGACACCAAGAAAGGACTTCCTTCTCTACACAGAGAAGGGATAATCTAAAACAAAAGCTTATTGTTAGGCTCTGTAAAGGCCCATCAGTTCTGTAGCTGGCCCACAAGGATATTCTTCACCCACATATAGGAGCATAGCTTTACATGCTTGATCAGCTAAATGCTTTGCTCTCATTTTTCTTTAGTTTTATTGACCATTAAATTCCACAATGTCACATTGCAAGGGCAATTCCCTGCTGAGTTCCTACTGAGGAAGAAGAGCTTTTGGTTTCCTCACATGAAGCTCTGCTGAGTAAACCATTCCCACCATTCTGTTTTCCAATACTCTGCCCATACAGCCATCAGGTAAACACAAAATGAGGTACCACAAAGCCAAGGAAGGCACTGATTTAAGTCTTTAAAATATGAAAATAAGGTCTTTGTTTTGGGTTCAGCTCCTTGTCTGCTGCAAACTTGACCTTGGCAGGGGACATTACATTGGCTTAGATCACCAACCAAGATTAAATCCTTTTTCTTGTGCGGCGATTCAGATTCATATTTCTGATTTGGATGCTGCCTAGAGCGATTCACACAACTGAGAGGTCACATTGACTCAAGAGTACAATACTGCAGAAGTCCACTGTTAAGGTTCTCATCTAGCTGCAGCCTTCACACAAGCCATTCTTTCAGAGATACCACTGAAAAATACTTTGACTGTCTGAATTTTTCAGATTCACCACTGACTTAAAAATCAAAAATTTCCACAGTAATTCTTTCTGTAGCCTAGGATGCTGCTTAATGCACCACAGCCATACATTGGTCACTGCTTTATCATTTTTTCAGTCTATCTAATTGCAAAGCAGCTGACTGGCTCCTGAGGATATCATCAGTCCAGATCAGTTTGAATTTCACCTTCCTTTTACCGGCAGATATTTAAACACATCCTGCTTTGAATACATGAAGCCACAGTTCATTTCATGCTCCATTAACGGAACAGGTAAACTTGTGGATTTACAAGATATATGCAAGTACAGAGGGCAGTCCTAGCCAATCCTTTCAGTTACAGCTCTAATTGCATTCAGGTTCCTACTCCCTCTCCCCCTTTCTCCCCACAAAAAGGGCTGCACATAGAAATTGTGCTAACTGGGTGTGCTCACAGGCAGCTCGTGCTGTGTGATGCTTGTACACCGTTTGAGCATCGATATGACTGGTCCCAATCTGCTCTCTTGCTTTTCTGTTGCTCTTTAATTCAGCATGCAAAGATAAGTGTTTCAGCACACCTTAAGGTGTACTGACTCTTAACCCACCTAAGACTCTATGAACCTCCCTCTGACTTGCCACAAGTGATGAAATTACTTTAATGATGTAATATGCATCCTACATGTTACAATTTTGGGCCTACAAAGTAGGTTGATAGGTAGGGGTATCTACCATCAAATAATTCCATGTTTTTCTAAGTGTAGCATGGTATGCAATAGCATAATATATAATTACATCTCAACATAATATAGAATTAAGTGCTATGTACACAGTCTCGTTTAAAAAAAAAAAAAAAAAGCATGGGACAGAATATTCCCCTTCAAGTTATATCTTTATTTTCTTTATTACAAGGATCTCCACTGGAGCTTACAACTTCAAATCATACCTTTAAAATGGATTAAAATTGTTATTTTTTACTTTCCCTTTTAACTTTCTTCTGTATCCAAAGCCTACTATTCACTAGACTTAGAAATACTGATTAGACAGCCGCTATATTTCTTTTAAATACTTTCCATTAAAGACACCTTTTAGCCAGAGTATCAATATGGCAATACCTTTTTCTAGGTTCCCACAGCCTGAAGCACAGCATTTGGTTTCTGTCTCCATGGGATTTCAAGCAATGCAAATGTTGACAGCTTACAGAATCCTGGCAAAGGGAATGAACTGTCTAATGAACTAATGGATTGAATTTTTGTCACCATCTCTTTAATGGCCCTGTAACATACAGGGACCTTGCTGCTGGTGTATTAACTGTCCAACCACGACACAGATAACCACATCCCCATCTTCCAGCTTTGCCTCTCCGCAGGGCTTGTGGCTGTTGGACCCACGCTGTATTTAGAACAGGTTTTGAAACATGCTGATATCCCCTGACAGGACAAACAGCTTTCAGGAAGTGTCTTTTGAAGTGAAATAATGTCTCGTTCAGGTAGCTAATGAATCAACTTTGCGTCAAGTATGCCTGCTCAGTACTATAACAATTTATCCAAATCTAAGATACTGTGCCCCTTTCTGACTGTTCCCAGACAGCTCTGCTTCCTCCAAGTTCAGCGTGTATTTAAGAAGATATAATCTGCTTCACTAGTAACAAAGTGACATGTGTTCCTCCTCCATATATTTTTCTTCAAAAGAAAATAAAAGATTAATATGTGACTATTATACTCTGAATAGAACTATAGAAAGAATTTTCTAGCTTTTCAAATGCATCTCAGTTGTTCAAGTTTCATTCGCTTCAATCCTAACAAAAGATAAATGTGCTTGTAAGAGAGGGTCAAAAATCATGCATAAAAGTGTTTCAAAAAACTTCCATTGCTTCTTAATTCCCCACTTGATTATTGCAGCTACCAGCACCACAGAAGACTACATCCCTTACTTTGAAGGTACTTCTCTATTAAATTTCTAAAATTGATGCCAGAAAAACAAGTTAACTGTATAAAAAAGCTTTGACTTGTCACAGATCCTACTTGTCTCTGAGTAGCTCAAGTGCTAGCAAGGTCAGCATTATTTTTTGTAAGTGTAATTCACCCATGCTATAAATCTCAATATATTCTGAGACATTTACAAGGCTGTTTAATGCTGTTCCTTTTAAATCACTGATGTTTCAAGTACTGCATAAGACTATTTTTCTTGTTTATTTTTAATTTTACTGTCATAAGGGTAACCCAAAGTCAACTTAATGAGTCCATAATGTAATTTCACTGCCATAAACTGAAAGTCATTTGCATATCTTCAAGCTGCCCCATTTTATCTTCATCTAGTATTCACCAATAGGCAATATACCTTCTCAAGATCTTCATTACCACTTAACCACACAAACTTTCTTCATTAGGCTTAAAATGTGAACCAGGTCTCTTAGTCTTCAGGTCATACATATGATAAATAGGATGTTTAGTCCTACTCTTTTTCCTTTCTGATAAATTTGAAAAGCTTGTGTTCCTTTTTACACCTTAGATTAGCCTTCACTCATAATTTCTTGCAGCATGTATCTTTTTCCTAGAAGGCTTAACTAACTAAATTGCTTCCTCCCCCTTTCTCATTTCTAACACCATCATTTATCAGAAGGGGTCTGTGCATTTCAGCAGAAAATTTAGGCGTTCTGTGCTGGGTAAATCAAGAGTAAACTAACAATCATAGAAACCCCAAACAGTACCAGAGATATGTCTATATTTTAAATTCCATTTCACCAGAGGTACACTATCACCCCATGTTTAACCTTGAATGCATTGTCCTTTTTCTATAGTTGTACAATTGAAATGTGGAACTGGTAAAGGTTAGACAGAACCTCCTCCAAAATTTTGATTAGCAAAAGAAAAGCAGTGACTTTTTCTACTAAGCAATTGATTACTTTAATGTCACTTTACCTCTTGAGTTTAGGAATATCGATTGCTTCAAATATTTTCTAGACATGACACAAATGCTATGTTACTAGCAGGAAGGTGTCTCTTGAACTGCCCATTTATACAGAGCCTTTGGTAACTCACCACAGAATTTCTCACCAGCAATCACAAGGTGTGTTGAAAACACCTTGAACTAACACAGCAAACCTTCAGAAACACACACTGAAGGCCAGTTTCTTTCTACATTTATGGTCAGGTCTTAATTTCCTCTTACACTTCACTTAATCTTTAACAAAGAGTTTCTAAGCCAGCTAAGGCAATTCTATCTGCAGGTATGACTATGCAGACAGGTGCAAATCTCCTCCCAGCGACGTCAAGTACAATATATCAATGTTACGGAGCAAAGGCGAGACTGAATTTCTCCCTCCTGTTCTATACTGCCAGTGTTTTAATGGAGGAACATCTCCTGCTTTCAGGGAAAGGAGGCAGACAGCTTCAATCTTCAACTTCTAGACAAATCAAGAAAGGAAAAAACTCCTACACAAGTAATTGTATTTTAGCATCATTTTCCTGCGTAAATTCTAGGCAAATAGAGTAACCAACTCTTGTTTAGCACTTTGTTTGGAGGAAGGACACAATCCATGAAAAACAGAATCAGGTATAAAAAGAGTAAATTATGCTGATCTGAATCTCCAAATGGGACATCCAACTAAAATGAAGTAGCCACCTCCAGTGACTAACACACATGTGAGCCAGTAGGCCTTTGTACACTGGTTGGGATCATGCCCCCAAACACATGGCCATTGCTGTCAGAAATCTCTTCTGTAGGAAGAAAATTTGGTTATATTTACAAATTAGCTATATGTGTCTGTTGGATCAGCAATTCCATGTTCTCTGTTGCTCTTGTCATAGAAATGTGCCTTTGCATAGCAGATCTAATTTATTATCTTTAAAATTGCAATCAGTTCTGGATGTCGTTATTTGTAGTAATTGGGATCCAGAGTGTTTTAGGCCAGAATTTAAACATTTTGGACTTTCCTAATACATTTCAGACTTATCTAATATATTTGCTTATCCTTCTACTGCTTCCCTTCCTTCTTCCCATCCCAAACATGACTGCCTTTGACCCAGTATGAGCAGCAGGTACACCTGCTGTTTCCATGCCACTGGTTTTTCCTAATTACTGACTGCTAGAAGTAGTACGTAACTGAAACTACGGAAGAAATAAATCCTTTATAGACCTTAGAATACAATGTTTTTTATTCATGGACCTATTTTTGTTTCACACCTGCCATTTTGTCTTGTATTCATTTATTTAATAATCATAAATCTCCCCCACACACACATTTATAGTATTATTTACATTGATCAGAATTAATAATGCATTTACAGCCTGAAGCACAGGCCCCACTTCACCCACCAATATTTTCTCAAATCCATGTAGAAACCTCTGGATATTGTATGCTTTCAGCCTCCAGCACTATACACTTTGAGCAAAGAAATGGAAATTATTTGAGAGTGAGTCCATACCTGGGTTTGGTGCTGTATTTTACAAAGTGCTACTGAAGCAGAAGAGACACAACCTGTAATTCCAGAGCTGTCGACTCCAGTCAACAAGCATGATGATGGCATGTTGATCTCCTTGGGGATTTTCTGTAGCTAGGTAAGACTTTTGTGAATCATGTAGCATTTAGGTGATCTCAGTTTGTACTCTGCAATGCAGCTCAATTGCAGATGAGAAGTTCTGAAATAGAGAAGCCACCTACAATATTTCACAATAAAGTAGGAACATCTAGTTGCATTGGGCTGTTAATAGCCAGTATTAGTGAAAGTGCAACCATCTTATTTCAAGCTCCTGAGACTTGAAAAACATTTAATGAGTAATAGTCCCTCCTATACTACGTAAAAAACAAGTGACTGAATTTTGAACATAATTTCCTTTTGGTTCCAAAATATTGGACATGTTTGTAGCTTTTCTGATGTGTCCAAATTTCCTAGTTTCAGAGTTACCTAGCTATTAGCTGAACGCCATTCTGTCCCCCCAGCCCATTATGTTTCTAAAGAATGTTCTCCTCTACAGTTTAACAGAGTAAATGATCTAAACCAACAT
The DNA here is from genome assembly GCA_013397895.1 of Origma solitaria. NCBI lineage: Eukaryota > Metazoa > Chordata > Aves > Passeriformes > Acanthizidae > Origma > Origma solitaria. The sequence continues at coordinate 448,398 of VZRL01004797.1, forward strand.
GTTATGTAGCTCATGGGAAAAAAATACAGAAAATTAGGTTAAGCACACCACTTGCTAATACTAACAATCCTGTTTTATATCCAGAATGACACATCATGAATTACCTTTTAATCACATTTGATTCTTTCTCAAATTCACCTTTGTTTATACAGCTCTATCAGGCTCTTATCCAAGTTCACATAGTCCACATTATCATTCAACCACAGTTTCAACACTATTCTGTAGGATCAGACAGAGCTAAACCAGCAAATTCCAGCTTTTTGATGATGTTTCATTAAGTATTTATTACTAGCATTACTTATGGTGTACTGTTTCATGAAAAGAAAAAAATTACTTTTAGTTACATTACCATGATTATGAGAGAATATCATAAAATGGCAGATTATAATTAAAATTATGAGGAAACCATCGTACACCATGAAAGATACTAAGCCAACTATGTCAGAGAGAAAAATTACGAGCACCTGGTTTGTGAAACTACTTTCCCTGAACAATATTTTGCTCTATAGATTCCCATCTATCTTTTTTAAGTTTTTATATGTTTTTTGTTTTACTTTGTATTAAAATTACAAAAAAAGCAAAACAGAAGTTTTCAGAGTTGGGGTTTTCCCTCATTCCCTGAAGTACATATAAATACGCTTTTTCAGACTAAAATAGCCTAAAACTTTATGCAGGGCTATTGCCAGTATATTTTGTTCATTAATGATTCTCATTTCCTTAGGTCTTCCTTTAGGAAGTGTGCCTAAACATCACAGAACACTTAACACTGGGGTTCAAGCTGGAAAGAAAAATTAAAATAAAGCTTGCTTATTCCTAGCATGCCAGAGATGCATTTCTCAAAGTGTCTCTTTTCACTCAAAGGCTTAATTTTGCAAATGAATTGCTTTTGTTCTTTAACAATTTCTCAAGTGCAGATATTTTTGAGTAGCGTTCAACTCTAGCAACATCAGTAGGATGGTCTGATGTCCCTATGATATTTTGTTCATTCAGAGCAGCGATACAGTCTCCCACCAACTGAAGCTATACATTAATTTCCATCAATTCCACCCAAGTAGAGCCAAAAGTTTTTACTGTGTGCTCTCTTGAATGAGCACGTTTTCAATGAGCACATAATTTTACTTTCTCAGAATGCTGTTGCTTACACAGTTTGACCCTGCATTTTCAGCCACCTGAACAACAGTCAAACTGAAGGTAGCCAAAAATGCAAGGATAAAGAAGGTTCTGGGAATATAAGCATGGTTGCCATTAGCTTTCCAATGAGTTGCTGGAAGCTAAATGACCTTTATTTGCAATGACACAGGCTGAAGGTAATTCTGTTTGTATCATGGCTGGATTTTTTTTTAAGATGAATATGAAGACTTAGATTGTGATGGCTGTTAACAACTGAATACTGATTATCCCTAATGCTCCTTAGCTGCACCCTTTTTGTTGCAAAATGCCACAGTCCTGAAATAGGTCTGACTGCCTTTCTGCTTAATTTTACTATCCAGATGGATGGTATAGAGGGAACACAGATCTTGCTGATTATTTTTAAAGCATTTCAAGAAATGAGACTAATCATAGCGTGAGCCATATGCCATAGCTATTTTATACCTCTGGGTGTTGAGCACACAATTAAGAAGTTTGGAAGAAATTAATTTTATAGGCCCTTCCTTGTGATATGGGACTCTGAAATATCATTGTTTATGCTTTGATACTCTTACTTGTCACTTCCATTTCTCTGAGTCCATCTTCCCAACACCAGAGTGACACATTTTTGCTTTTATTCCCATAACTGCTAACTGTACTGGGCTTAGATAAAAACACTTTTTCCTGGTCTTAGGTAAAGAGGGGACATAATTACTTTCAACTATATGATTGAGATGGAGAGTTTTATTAATGGCTTTCCTGGGTTTGGGATTTTTGTTTGTTTGTTTTGGAGGGCAGGATTGTTTTAAACTAGGTAAGATTCCATGGTATATTAGAACTTCTAATTTCCTAATGCATGTACTTCCTGTACCTAAACAAATTCAGTGAGAATTTTGAAAATTTTCTTTAAACATTTTAAGTATTCTTCTATTTGTCTGCATTTGAATTTTGGTTTGCCTTTTCAGTGCGTAGATTATTAGGTAGAATTGCATTATATCATTGACATCTTCTGAAAAATAAACCAATTTAAAAAAAGGAAGCATTAGGTGAGTACTACAATATGTCTGAGAGACCAGTCACTACCTTTTTATTCGTCAGGCACAGGAGAGATGAATATGTCATTGTGAATGTCACAAACCTCTCTATATATGACTTATCATAGTGGTTCATTTCCTACAATGTAAATATGCATGTTGGGCTATGCTCCTCTTTGGTTTAACTCAGCTGAGGCACAAAGGAAAATTAAAAATCTACTTTGATCTCAGAGATATTCTCAAAACATTCAGATTGGCTTTTCTACAGCAAGAGAGCAATTCTTTCATTTGTCTCACCTAGGGAGATGTGTCCCTCTGGGGACCCAATCATTTTCTTAATTAGGTGAACAGACAGCAGCCTTAAAACATTTCCCAATTATATCAGCAAAGATTTGGCTGTCAAGGAGTGAGACTAAAGAGAAACATTAAAACAAAATAGTTCTGATTAACAACCTCTTTCATAACACTGCGTGGAGGATATGGCACAAGTGTTGAACAACACAAGGTGATTCATGAAGCAAAAATGGCACATTCAAGTTATCACTACATATTAAATTTCTTGACTGAAGCAGAGGTGGTTAAGTCTGTCTTCTATTATAGCTGATAAACCAAGAGTCATATCAATAACAATCACTTTTGAATGTTGTCAAACACTTTAATGGCAAATTTCTAGCCTCAAACGTCATCAGTTATGGGGATCCTCCCTCCCTTTCTAACCAGTTATATCAGGGAGTTCTAAAGTGACTCTGCTTTACCCCTTATTCAATGAAGCTCCTCCACTCTTCAGTCCACAGAAATTCCACCTTTTTCACCCCTTTTACTCCTTTGTTCATTCGGAGGAAATATTTTCCGAGTCTGCACCTCACATATACTAGCATTCAAAGCTGGTGCATAAACACAGGTATCTTTTCTGGCATTTGTCTAATTGTGGTCCAACTTTCGATAACTTTTCTACTTGACTTACACTATAGGAAAGAATTCAGCAGCACTAAATTAGGATAGCTAACCAGTGGCACTGAAACTCCCACTGAACGCATTTTCCCCTCAGAGCAAGTGGCAGTCTTGGAAAAGAAAAAAAAAAAAAGGGTAAGTAAAATATTTTAGGAATTACTCTTAAAGTCTCCTATCACAAATTACTGTGGCCATTTTCTTTCTAGTAATTCAACAACAAGAAGCATATCTACACGTCACTCATTTTAAGTGAGGTATAGATTTAACTAAGAACTCCCATTCTTCACCATGTGGAATTCAGGAAGCTTTTAGCAACATAACAATAATACAGGTTGGCATTTAAAAATCAATTTCATCTTAAAGCTATTGAACTTTTTGTTCAATTCTCAATGCATGGATTTACCTCTAATCATTCTTTCCAATGAACCCAGCTGTTGAACTTGCATTTTCTGTTTCTACATGGAGTACCAATGTATATATAGGTCCTTGCCTATAAGTAAAACCATTAAATCAATTTTGAAGGTTAAGCAAGCAAATATTATAGCTATTTATTTGTTCTGCTTATTGTAGTGTATTTCCAGTCACAGTATCAAGGTATTTCCCACATCTTAACAATGGCAAATCAGTGCTGCTTCGTTACATTTGCCTGGCAGTCCTCAGCAATACAATGCCGGGTTTCAAAGCTGAGGTTCTGGATGCCCTTTGAGGATTAAAGCATTTCTGAGGTCTTTCAAAGCCTGTCTAGGCATTACAATTGCTCCTGTTTTTTATTTCTGTGTGCTGTTGCCTTCAGCTAGTTCCCATTTCTTCCTCTGTGACGTGCGGTGTACAATGACAGGAAGGACTAAGCCCAAACTGGAAAGCTGTGGGAATGCGGGACTGGCATCCAGGCTGCATTGCTGCTGCTGCCAGGGAGCATCACCCCTCCCCTGCCACCCTCCCGTAGCTGCAGCCCCCAGTTTGCAGCACAGGACTCACCATTCAGAGCCACACAGCACCTGATACCTGAAAACTGCTATTTGTCTTTTTAAAAAAAGCTGCGGGCAGTCTTTCAAGATATCTGTGTTGAAAGAAAGCTCCACGAGTAGCAGTTCCTTCTCACTCCATGGACTTTGAATGTTTCCTAGTGTGTACCAACCCCTTCAGCACAACCACTAAGATAGGAAACCACACTGAAGGAAGTCTCTGGTCATTTATTTCACAGAAAACTGGTTTCTGTCTCATATTTTCCCCAGGCTTGCCCATGCTAATGTTTTTAAGAGTGTAGGACCAACAGTCAGTGTGATGTTTTTTGGCATTTATTATCTTCCATTAAAAATAAAGTGCAAAATCCCAAAGATAATTTAGAGAAATATCATTTATATCCTGCTTTAATTCAAGTTTTTGACAAGCCTTGGAAAGACACTATCAGCTACTTCAGCAGAGAAATACTCTAAAAGTGGAGACAAGATAAATTACCAGCTATCTTATCTAAAGTCCTAAAGAAGGAAAAGATCCTCCTGAAGGGACTAATAAAAATGTAAGACACACAAGAAAATATTGGCAGCCAAAAGACTGAGATATTTCCTAGTCAATTATCCATCTTAAAACATGGTTGAAGCATTCACAATGATAGATTGCAATTCAGTAACCAGGTATTTTGCATTAATTTGTACAGATTATTTCATCTCAGAGATGTGGTACAGCAACGGGCAAGGCTTTGTACCAGAACTGCAACTCACAAAGTCAAGAATTAGACAGTGCACTTTTAAACCCATTGGCTATATGCAAAAGTCTAAAATACCAAAAAGCATTCAGTAGCTGTCGCTTGACAGGAGCCTTCTAAAGGTGTAATGCCACAGAAATTGAATGACAGGTTCAGTTGATTATAATTAATTTAGAAGGGGCTACATGCAGAACTTTTGCCTTATTGAAAATCAGTGAGCTTTTATGGTAAGCTTTGTTTCTAAAGGAGATAAGGTGAGCCTTTCAAGACTGTTAAGACCTGCTCAGATACAAGTAGCAGCTCCTTTTCTCTCCGTTTCTACTGCTTTCCAATTTCCGAGACTATAATATCCTGCATTTTAAAGCAATCTTCGGTAGTCTTCCAATCTTCTATTGAGATACTGGACCAATTTTCAAGTTTTATTTGATGGTAGCCCTATTTCTTGTGTCAGAAACCCACACCCATCCTGTACATTTCATCAAGGATTTTCAAAGCTATTATACCTTGCCTGTTATCTCCTTCCTGCAAAGAGAAACTCTTTCTTGTATAGGAGCCTTTCCACATTCTGTGTCATTCCTCGGCTGGTGATTCATCCTGTGAAAATTAACATTACTTTAAAATGAACTATGTTTCTATGACAAGCAGAGGTACAGCACTTGGGTGTTATATAAGTATCAGTTCTCTTTTTCCAGCTATGCAATACATAGGTCCACAGTAGGCAGGGCAGTTTGAACATCGTGTATTATCTGAGAAGAGTAGGAAGCCGTACTGAATATTTTTGAACTGACTACACTGTTGAAAATATAAACACAGAGCACTGCCCATTCAGAAATTAAAAATGGAGGGGTTTTTGTTTCATTGGGGTTTTTTGGTTTATCCTATACCACCATCAGAGATCAGCAATGAGCCTCATTAATAACTATCTGCTGTTACGCCCCCATCTTTTCCCTGTAGACGAATTCTTTCCTGAGATTCTGAAACAATTTTCAACAAGTTTTGTTTCCCTGCAGAGGGACACTTTCCACAAGACTTAAGAGCTAAAGAGACTTCACACTCTCCTTAACCTCTATCTGGTCGAATGATTCAGAACTGAGGTAGCTTCAAGCTGCACTGCTGGCTGTGAGACATTCATTTTGCAGGAACAATAAACCTCCAGTCAAAACCTGTCTTCAAGTTGTCTTTCACACATGCTGATGATACTACTGCTGAAGATATCCTTCAATTAATTTTCCCCAAGTTCTCATACCACAGGTCTATTTCAGATTTTCACTAACATACATTTCAGCAAATACTTACTATAAACTCTTTCTGTGACTCTACCTGTACTTTTTCCACACTTTCAAAATGACTAAGGAGCAGTTAACAGATTCTTTCAAGCCTTGCCACAACTAAACAACCTTTACTGGTGTCAAATGAGACTTGTAAGGCTCCAGCAAAACAAAAATCAAGCTAATAAACTACTTGTTTCTATGAGTGAGGATTCCTAGCACTTATTGGCTATCGCAGGGCCTAAATGCAGAAAGGCAGTGCTCTCAAAAGCTAGTCAATGTGAGGTGTCACAGTTTAACTGCAGCATGTCATAGTCTTGGAGGAACTGCCTAATTCTCACTCTCTAGCCATATTTCAAGAGCAAATAAGCTAATAATAAATTCTCATATAAAAAATCCCCACACAGGATTTTTTTTTTCCATTCATTTCCTTTTCAATTGCATCAATTTCATTGTCTGTCAAAGCAAGCCATAATAGCCATACAGACAAAAGCATATAAGCAGTAGCTGTAAAAATATATAAAAATAAAATCTGACACCAATCCTTTTTACCCCCCTTCAGAAAACTGTATAAAGTATTAATTTCTAACTGAGAAAAAACCAAAAACAAAACAAACTCTCCCACACTGCAATTACACTTAGATGTATAACACCATCTGCCCATTTCAAAATAGAAAAGCATCAGTTGTTTCATTATTTATCACTTATGGGATAAAAACCTAGAAGTTATTCTTACACATGTGATAACAATTTACATCATTTAAGAGACTTGAAAAGAAGAGAAACTTTCATAGTTAAGTCTTACAGTTGCTTATGTTGCTACAAATTCTTTCCTACACTATATAAAACAGTTATCAGAAAACCAAAATCAATCATAGATTTTTCTTGTCCAAAAGTCACTGAATAATCTATTTGGTTTCAAAGATGGGAAGGAAGTATACAGATGTCCAGGTACTTACATACCAGAATTCAATTTTTTTTTTTTTGTTCAACAAATGAAATGTTCATGTTTGGTTAACAGGTTTACTTTTTATGAGCAATTGGTTGTATCCATACAGGCTCTTGACAAAAGGATAATTTCGCACCCCTTACATTAAAGAGTAAAATGTAGAAGTTGACTTTATCCAGCAGACTCATTCTTTCTCTGGGAAGCTTCTGTATCTTAAACTCTTTCTAAGAATAAAAATAAAAAATCTTAAACTCTTTTTTAAGAATATAATGCAGATAAGCACTGAAGAATAATTATAAGAGATTATAATATATAATTATATAATATAATATTATATATTATTATATATTATATATTATATATTATATATTATATAATTATATAGAATAATTATACTAAGAATATAATGGAGATAAGAACTGAAGTAGTTTGCATGTGAGCAATAACAACAGTGGTTAAGTAACAATTGCATTTTCATTCCACGGTGAGCTAAACAGCATGCTTAAGTTTTCTGCATCTATGGGTACAAGCACAGAGCTGCTTTATTGGCATAACCAATAAATCTAACACGGAAAAAACACAACATAAATGAAAAGTAGGCACCACTTATTCTCCAACTAACCTCAAATGAAATGTGATTAGTATTCAGCAAAACCCTGGAAAGTTGTGATTCATGAAGACAGTAAATTGGAAGGCAAGGTGGCATAGCTGTGTTCTATAATACTTTGCACATGTTCATTAAATTCAAGTTAAGGAAATTAAACCAATTTTTAAAAAATTCAACTATGTCCCTATCTACAAACCAAAAAAAGAGATAGTTATACTTATGCCACTATCAGGAATCGCTAATTGCAAGAAGTGATAGAAGAAACAGATTTTTTTAATTGTATTGCTATATTGGGACAAAACATCTTTATAGTCTGCGCATCCACTTTTTGTTGAAAAAGCAAATTTGAGCAGGTGAAATGCATCTCCAAGGAAAATGGTGGAATATGAAGAGTGTTTACTTGATATCAAGCACATGGTGCATTTTGTCTTGTTTCCGTCTTCTAACAATAGGAAATGCCTGTAAGCCTCCAAGAAAATACTATGTCAATTTAAAGTACAGTAGCAATCTAAGTGTACATTATTAAAAGTATGATCTAAACACTTCAAAGCAGGTAGAACAATGCCTAAATGGTCAGTTTCCAGACTAAGGTCAACTAAGAAAATTCTGGTTCAAAAACATTGGTTAAATGGTTAAATGGCTCCATACCAAATGATTTGCTTCCTCTTCAGATGGGAAAAGGAGAGCAGTTGCAGAGCACAGACTCTGGCTACTGAGCTGTATTTACCTCTCTTGCAAGCAGTGGTGGAAAGGAGAAAGACAGCAGGCTGGGAAACAGTACTCAGCTCCACAGACAACAGAGGACTCCAGCATCACAAGCCCAGGGCTGGCAGGTGGCGAGGTCAGAGCTACCAGAGGGAAGGTGTGTGGTTAAATGCTCCAGCAAGGACTGCCTCAGGCTCAGGCCAGAGCAACCAAGACAGTTGTACAAGATGACAGGACAGTCTCCCACAGACTGTGAAAAATTCCCAGCCCTTTTATCTGACCAGTTCCTCGGACACAGATCTGGCAAGCGCAGCAGGTAGCTCAAAGTGCAACACTGCCATCCAAAGCATTACGCACATAAACCACTGGATTCTCTTCCTGCAGATTCTCAAGTGAGATACACTCAGTTGGACCACCACCTCCAGAGAACTAAGTGTGTCTTACCATCTGGTTGGTGGTGATCCCAGCTGTAAAATTACATCTTGGCTTTGAGAGCTGAGCTGGGAATGCAGGTGTGGGCATTACATGAAATCAATTCCATACTGTTGGTGAGGCTTTTCTCCCTAACAGCTTAAGCTTTATCTGATATATTTTGGCAGAGGTAGCAGGCAGCTAGACAAGAGACCTTTGCATCTTGATCAGCAGTGCTTGTCTTTCCTTCTAACACAAGCTTCCTCCATGCCTCTGTTCTCTATACGCCCTTCTAACTAGCATGACTGAACATGGAGTGCAGTTGCCAAAAGGCTCACAAGAGGCACTTGTTTGCATCTCCCCAGGCTGTGGGGAGGCTGCATAGATCAATTGCTACATGTTCCTCTCACTGAACTGAATGCCCATTTCCTGAATTCCACCAGCAGCGCCTTGGCTAAGCCTAAAAAGTAGTCCTGTATTGCTTTCCATATAAAGGTGCCATTTTCTGTTTTGCTAAAGCTTATCAAGTACCTAAAAAACCCAACACTGGTAAGCATGATGACTCCTGCACAAATGCTGATGTCTCTAAAATCTGATTGTAAATCCGAACCACGGATATGGGCTTGTCGATCACAGAGCTGAGGGCGCTTAAGACATCAAGAATAGAATAAAATTCTGGGTTTGGTATTAGCAGTTCCTCTTAAACAAGGTATTATTTTAAATATAGGCTACCTAGGCTGGCAGAGATGAAATGTTCTTTATAAGAGGTTGATTAATAATCTGTAATTTGGTTCATATAATTTTGCCCATTAATAGTTTATCCTCAGTTCTGAAAAAACGCAAACCCTTATGGCCATTCCTAAAGTACCAAATGATGCAACATAGTTCAAAGCCTCTCTTTTCTATTTTCCTGCTGTCTCTAAATTATTTTTTACACCTAGTGTTATGAAGCATTAAAGATCTTTTGTATAATGCAAACTAAGAACTTGGAACAAACAACTAGGAAATTCAAAGACTCAAGGTTCAGAAATTATGTCTGACCTACTGCAAGGAATAGAGGGAGACTTTATAGCAGTGCACCATCCTAGCGTGTGGCTAAATGGCAGGCTCCAGTGAGTCAGTGCAACCAGTTCTTTGCTGTGATTGCAAACAAATGCTTTATGCAAACTGAAGAAGGACACAGGGAATATAGATTTATGCTGGTTCCAATATAGCAGGCCTAAAATGTGATAGCAAATTTTCAAAAGCTATTTTGCTGTTAAATAATAGTCCTCAGGGGTGCTTTTCTCAGACTTCCTCAGTTTTTGTTTCTATCCCACTTCAAGAACTGTCTATAGAAAGTTAGAAATCCAGCAGTGCTCGTACAAGCAAGGTGCCCAGATCATGTTACTTCATCTTCACCACAAAGTCTATGTAAACTTTTTTAAACAAAACAAGGAAGGGTTTTTTTTCAAACCTGCTGGTCAGTTTTACATCTGATGCAAGGCTACCAAAAGCATCAAGAATTTCAATTAATGCAAAAGTATTCAAGTTTAACCGGTGGCTCCATGCTAACTATTTAATTCACAGTGAAGAGCCTTTGAACACATTTCTAATAAGAACATTCAGAAGAATTGAATTATTACTAAGAGTTTAAGAGCTGTAAGCAACTGGAGAAAAAAAATGTGAATCTAATTAGTTTCCAAGTCTAAAGACAATGCGTTTGAAATCTGAACTCTTACCCAATTCAACTCCTATCATCCCATGATATTTCCTAGAGACTGGCAAGAAGAAAAACATTCAATTATACAGAGCAAAAGAAGGGTCTTAATTTATTTTCCTGTTGCACCAAAATATATTTTATAATATATTGTATATAATTATATAAACTATTATGCAGTTATATAAGACCCTTTTTTCTTGTTTGTTTAAAGCCTGCTACGTGATCTACTATGCTCCATGACTGAGTAGCCAGGCTGCCCATAAGAGATGCAAGCCTGAAAGTCCAAACTTCAGGTCATTCATTAACTCTGTACTTCCACCTCTATTTTGTGACAGCAAACTTATCAGTGCAACTGAGTTCTTTCAGGTGACATCTCTACACTCAGTCTAGTGAGTTAGGCCAAGTTGCCGCACTGATTAACATCAATAAACAGAAGGTGAAAAAGAGGAACATGGCTACTGCGTATTATGAGTTTATTAATAATGTTAAAATACTGTTGTAGAAATCCCTTACCATTTCATACACTCTTTCATACAAATTTATGCATTTGGGAATTTTGCCAGTTCAGAACAACACATTTCATCTCCATCCCTCCTCCCCCAAGGAAATACCAGAAGATTGAAATGGCAGCTCATCAAATGTATTAATAATAAGGTGAAGTCCATGTACCAAGACAGTGACATGACATTTAGAGAAAACTTATGTTAAGTGTCAGGCCTTGGAATGGCTAATATCTGAAGTCTACAAGTTTGAGAATCAATGATACAGCAACTTTTATCATCTCCAGATTTTTTGTGTTCAGAATAACCTATTAATTACTTCCTCTGAAAAGCAGAGTTTGCAGTCTGATCAAAGATTTTTTTTTTTTTCTCCAGAGTAGCATCAAGCCATAGGGGAAAGAACCCCCAAAACAAACAAAACAAACACTCCCCCAAGTACACAAGCCCATTTCCTTTCATTCAACATAAAGACCAGTGCATTCTTTCCAAGCACTTCAAGTGCAGCTTGGGTTGACAGCTCATAGATAACCCAAGTCTTGGAAGCAGCCCAATGTAATGTGATAACTGGAGGAAAAAAAGAGTCTTTCATTCTGAAACTGAGGAAACCATGGTAGTTTTGATGTTTTTGAAATAAGGGAAGTAAACAAGTTTTTCAAAATAAATTAACAAATGGAGGGTTTTTTTGAGAGACATAATTTGTTGACAGTTTCATAATCAATTCCACAACTAGGCAGGGTAACTACAGCTGCCATTTTCCTTCTATATTTCATGAACATATTTGAAATGGCAACATAGACTAATGAAGGTGACTACATATGGCACTCAGGGTTTTAGATTTGCATCACTGTTTTATTTTCAAATGTTGTGTTGTTATTTAGAATGTTTGGGTTTTTTTACAATGAGAACTTTTGCAGAGAATGTTTGCTCTTAGATTTATGTTCTGTAGACTCAATTCTACAAAATAATAGAGGAAGTTATGAGCTGGTAAGCAGAAGAGTGACATTTGCACATCCTGGATAGAAACACCTCTGTGTATGTATATATGGACATGACATTTAATTAGTGCACAAAGTTTTGAGTCCATATCAAGAGTTTCTATTATTCCTTCCAAATGCAGACCCTCTAATTAGATCATTCTGCTCAGTCACTAAAGTAATTTTAGACAGAAGTAGAACCTTCAGTTCTCGGAAGGCTACAATCTTGTTTGCAGTGTCATGCAGGACAGGTTTCCATGTCACCTCAGTTTGGAGCATTAACCCAGCACAAACTTCACAATGCACATCAAGTTCCACAGAATTGGAGGTGTCAAGTTTGTGATTAAGTCACCTGGTTTCTGATGGAACATCTTCGCTTGCTGGCAGATTAGTTTCTTTCTTCACTTCTTGTTCCAGTTGAACATGTACTCTTCTCATCCTCACTGTAACACCCAGGGGCTTGCCATGGAGCAACTACACCTGGGGGTTGATAGGCTAAAACAAAAGTGCCTAGTTTTGTGTGCCACAAAAGTTGTGTATTGTCATTGTACACAACCTACCTGAAATTTACTGAGCCGCATACTAATTTAAGCTTGTGCTTCTCGTCTTACTGAGTCAAGAACACAATGATCTGGGGGAGGACAGCTGGAGCCACAAGCCCAGGAGCAGCACTGAGACTCTCACTGCATGCCATTCCCATCACACAACACTTGGTCACTTCCTCTCCCGATAATCAATAACCTGACATTTAGCTCATTCTCAGAGTACATTGGTACTGACATACTCATCCTGGTCCATCTACTCTGGCTTGAAAGAGCATTCTCTTCTGTCCATCCTTTTTAAGGGCTTCTCTCTAGCTGTGATTTTGTCTCAGCTAATCCATGAGGAATCATAATGCTCCTCAACATCCACCTTAGACAAGTGATCCTGTTACAAACTCATCTCAATTACAGTGCATTTTTTCTTAATTAAAAAAACCAAGGTTTACATAAAAATCAAGTTATTTGCTCTTTAGTGGATGTCAGCAGTAATAAGTTACCTATTTTTTCTATTTTTATATATATTTTTAAGATTTTTCATATCAATTTCAAATTCTGTCTTGAAAGGTTAAGCATACAATTAAGTTAGAAAGGTCTCTTTTCAGTTTTCATGTACATAGTTATTTTTTTCTTTTTTCCCTTAAGAATTTTATATAGATCAACTGCACAAGAGCTAAATCTCCATAAATCTCACATTTGCTTATTCTTCAGGATTTGACCTGCCAGTGCTGTCTCAGTGATCAAAAAGAGGCATCTGCAATTCCTCATAAATGCAATTGCAAGCAAGGTATTTTGCTCCCTGTGTTACTCCAGTACTTCTAACCAATAATTCATGTGGAAACCTTTTGTCGTAAACAAGGAAGTTCTGCCACTCCAAATTATTTTGGAACTTATCACTTCATAGAATTGCAATTTCTGTGCCAAACTCTTGCCTTTAACTGTGTTTGAATTTTGAAAACAAAACCAAATACTCTTTTAGTTCCAATCCACATGGAAGAATTTATCTTTCATTTCTAATTTGGTAAATGACCCACTCAAAAATACATACTGTATTTTTCAACTTTCAGCCTAAAGTGATTATTCTTCAACTAGCTCAGGACAAACACTCAGTGTGTCCAAGGATCAGAAAAGAATATTGCAAACAGAATGGCATCTCCTTCCTACTTATACTCTTCTGCAAGTCCCATGTGGAATAAAAACCAACCAGTGACACACAAATTTTGGGACAAGATACTGCTGCCTTATTTTCTTCTATTCCTTAGCACTGCTTTCTGCCAAGATTTGGCAGCTGGCATTAAAGGTGGCAACACCTGTTTAAATCATGCAGATGAAAGAATCTGTTTTTTCCCTTGGGGATTTTGTATCTCTGTACTGTGACCCCAAAGCCACTTGAGCATAAATTATACGATTCATTGCAACGAACAGGTGTGACCCTGTAGCCTTCTCTCTTCAGGGACTGCAGTGGACGCAACAAGCACAAAAGCTTGACAAAGCTTCAAGATTTACTTGGAGGTCCCTTAAAGTTTTAAAATAGGACTTTGGATAGCTAACAGATGCATGCCTACTTTCCCACAGGCATGGTGAGATTCATGACTGACTATATTCTTGCAGTACAGGAGAGATTAATGCAAATTACTACTTCCTATAAACCACAGCCTAAAATTCCAAAGAGTGTTTAGGTCATTGCTATTATTTTGTGAATATCTTACTTAAAGCAGCAAAATATACTTCCTGGAGAGTCTTCTCTTGGTTGTAAGCAGAATACCAATTTTTCAATTTGTCTGCAACACTTGTTACCAAAGAGTCCAGGTTTTAAAAGGTAAACCTGTAATAATTAATGATGCAAACACAAAGAAATATCTAAGGCAAAAATAAGCCTGATATTGAGATTATGTTTTTAAAAGGTCTAGTTGGGCCACTCAAAATTAGCAGAGGAAAGAGAATCAGAATGAAAATCCAGAAGTCAGTCACTTAAATGTATTTGGAGCAGCAATCTAGAAAAGAATATATGCTTTAAAACACAGTTCCAAGCAGTTTTAAAACAATTAGCAAATTATGTCTGGAAGAGGACATATACAAGCAGCCAAAATACCTGTGAGTCACATGCTTTTTGAGGGTCCAAAATATAGTCAGTTTTTCTTTCAGGAAGTATCCTAAGGAAAATCACACATGTTTTTCTAGCAAAATTCTGAATGGCCTTGCTGTGTTTGAAATGCCTGTACCTTCTGAAGGTGAAATATACATATAATGAGCATATCCAAACCAGCCTATTTTTTCAGAAAAAAAAAATCTTGACTAGTGTTCTCTCACTCCTTGGTCTTAATTTGAGCAAATTAAAACTTCCATTTTTGCCTACAGAGGACAGATAATTTTAGATATGAATACTTATAACAGTTTATATGTTTAATAAATGTCAGCTATGCTATTCATACTCAATACAAGCCATAAAAGATATTTCACTGCATTCACATGAGCTTTATCTGCATGAAGTCTGAGGTACTGTGCCCTTTTACTGGGTCTCCTGTACTGAAGCTTACAGTACTGAAATAATTATGTATGCAAGTTGCCAAACAGCTCTCAATGCCCCTTTCTAGTGAGGTCCAGATGTGAATAATGTGTTTCCACCCTGAGAGAAAAAGAGATTTTAAATCTAGGATTAGCATCTACCACACAATGATAGTACACATTCACAACTCTGAATGCATAAATGTAACATATAAAATATACTGGCTTATTTTATAAAGCTTCGATATTCATAAATGAAAGAAATTTCTCCTGGGACTGAGTGATTGTGTATAAATAGTGGCTGCAGTCCCACCATGTGTCTTGCATTTCTTCCATAGTAGTAAGGGTGCATTTTAAGAAATAGCTAAACAGCTGTTGCAGTCTCCCTATCTGGTTTCAGGATACTTTGCTCCATTTCTGTCATTAAAGCACCTATTTGTCTATTGAAAGCAACTTCCTTAACACACAGCATGCACAAGCTACCACAGACCTCACTGCATGCATGTGCTGTCACTTAAAAATGTGTGTGCTGGTGGTTCATTGTAACTTCTTCCCCTAGAGCCTTTATTGTAGTGCCAGCCATGGATTGACATCCCTGTAAAGCATAAATGCTTGTGTGCTATCTGCTGGGTGAGCGTGAAGAGATGCAGCTGTTAGCTACACGGAAAACATCTGATCACAAAATGTAGCGCAGTCTCTTTCCAAATCCATTATTGATTCACAGAAAGAAGGAAGAGTCTTTCAAAACTTTTTAAAAACATGATTATTAACTAAAAATTCCTCTTAGAAGTACATCTGAAAAATTTTGGTCGCAAGTCAGAACTCTCCTGCCTTGGTTAGAGCCCCCAAAATGTTACCTGTGAATGCTTTCAGAGACTGTTTTCATGAAAGAGCTACCCATACTGGAAGGCAAAAGTTTACAATTTTAATTTATGCTTAGTCCCACTGATCATTTCCAGAAAGAATGATAGGAAAGCAGAAGACAACTTTGAAACCAGTCAGTTTTGAGGAGGGCTCTGGACTAGAAGACCTCTGGAGATCCCTAAGTTTCTATCTCATTTTGCATTTTTGACTTCACGTATATTTGATCACCTTTTCAGCTATCAGCAAATGGTAGTCCCAGTCTGGAAGACTCAAGTCTTTCTCTATCTGTAGCTTTTAGCCTAAATTTAAACATCCTTTTATTTACCCAGTAAGCTTGTAAAGGAGGCTGCAAATGTGTTCTCTAAGTTTTCCTCTGCTAAATGAAGAGCTGTGCTCTTACTCTAACCCTCTCACTGCACAGCCTAGATGACATCAAGGTAAACCAAAGCCTATTTTGCAGAACACAGCTGAAATAAATACCCTGTCAGTCCTTTCTCCTAGATCCCTACAGAAAGGACTCCTAATTGAATAGTTATAACTATTCTCACTGTTCAACAGATCCTCTCAACACAGAGCAATGTTATTTACACCTCTTTGGAACACATGGCTAAGATTTCACACTGTAATGTATTGAAATACTTCATCACCTGATGATCATGGGAAACATCAGAATCATGTGGAAAGGGCTGGGGGGCGAGAGTAGGAACTTCAGCTCAGTGGAAATGGATAGCATGGACAGCAACAACAGGTTCCAAAAAATCAGGTTGCCTGATGCCCACATACCTCCATCTCTTGGAGGCAAACCTGCACCTCAGAAACGCCACCTTACACTCAGCAGGACATATCGTCATAAAGACCATGTGACACAGCCAACACTCTCTTAGCAGGAGAATGGGATATATTCGTGGGAATTATTTTTACTAAAAACCACAGAAAATCTTGTCTGTCCTGATAAAAGTGTCCCAGGAGAGGTGGTAAGACTCAGTCATATTTAATATTCCTGCAGGTGACAGATTATGGACCTGAGATAGAAGTGTTGGAAGGAGCGAGAAGCAATGAGAAGAAACATTATCCCCTTGTCTCTGTCACTTAATAGTGGGCAACTGACAGGAGATATCAGACTAAGCACTGCACAGGCAACACAAGCAATTATGGTCAGGATAAAACACCATGAACCCTGGGAAGACACCTTCCCTGCTTCCTGTCCCACTCACCCTCCCCCCTTCCATTCCTTCCCCTGCACTTCTGCAGCCAGCTCTGACAGTGAAATAAATTGTGCTGAGCAAATAATCCATGTTAAACAAAGCACACCTTACAAACATGGACATGGATACGCAAAACTGACCCTGATCATTTCTCCATTTATCATGCAGGTGACCTTCCTGGTATAAGAGAGAAGAAAGCAATAGGCAGAGGACAAGTATCTGGAAGGGAAGGTGAGAGGAGGCAGACTCTTTAAATTGCAGTTGCATTTTTCTCCCACTTGCAAAGATAGTAGGATTAGAATTACTGACCATGATTAAGGACACATTAGCTTTTAAATCCCTAGGTAGCTAGTGAATTTTAAACAAATAAGTTAATTATGGGCCAATGGATTGAAGAAATCCCAGAAACCAAGAATAAAATGGAAAACTTTTGGAGTCTAATGGTATTGCTTCATTTCACTGTTCATTAATTCAGCTGTTCACATCTCAAGAGAAAACCTGCATATCCTAATGGTAAGAGGACACACTGCAGCATTTACCACACATTTAGAATTAGTTCTGCACTTGGTAGCCTGACTGTTAGTTATCTGAAACTCTAAAGTCCTTCCCCACTTCTCTTCCTTTATATTTCTCTGCTCTTTTGAGGCCATACCTGGAGTGCTACATCCAGTTCTGGGGTCCTCAGCAGAAGACACACATGGGCCTGTTATAGAGTGGGTCCAGAGAAGAGTGACAAATGTCAGCGGGCTAGAATATCTCTTTTTTATGACAACAAAGTTGGGGTTGTTCAGCCTGGAGAAGAGACAGCTCCAGGTAAACTTTATTGCAGCCTCCCAAAAGATAAAGGGAGCTGATAAAAATGACAGAACCTTTTTGCCAAGGATTATAATAATAAGAAAAGGGGAAAACTTTTTAAACAGAGAGAGGGTAGGTTTAGTTTGGACATAAGGAAGACATTGTTCATGATGAGGCTGGCAAGTCATTGGATGAAGTTGCCCAGTGAAGCTGTGGATGAGCCATCACTGGAAATGCTCAAGGTCAGCTTGGATGGGGCTTTGATCAAGCTGATCTAGTGAAAGATATCACTGCCCATGGCAGGAGAGTGATCTAGAAAATCTTTAAAGGTCAAGGCCAAATCCTTTTATGATTGCAGTATGCTTCCCAATGTCAAAAGTAATGTTCTAATTCCCTTTATGGGGTAAGCAGATAAATGCATGTTATTTTATTTGCTCCTATGTTGTGTGTTCTGGTGGCTGCCACCAGAAAATTGTCTGATATCTACCAGCAGTTCACTTGATCGTACCATTCTCATGATACATAGAAGAATGCAGAGTTTGGCTTAGAACAGTAATCAGGATCATGCAGTCTAACTACTTAATTCTAATTGCCATCCTAATTACTTGAGCTGTGTTCTTTCAGAGAAATTGGAAGGTGTAACTTAAAACATGAGGCCTCGTTTCAAATGAAAATTTGGATTAACTTAACCACAGGTCATGCAGGGTCTAAAATCCTCCCAGGAACTTGTTTGACCACCAACTATTTGGTCCCAAAAATTTCCTCTCCTATGCTCAGAGAGTAATCACGACCAGAGGTGAACACAGGCATATTAATCACATGCTGTGCCAGAGCTCCACTTGAATAGCGAAGTACAAACAACCGACCTTCCAAACCCTTCATAATTAAACAAAGGTTTAGGGAACACAGAAAGAGGGTAAGTTATTCTTAAAAACCCACTTTCAAAGATTTGGCTTATCATAGATTTCAGTGCTGTGTTTTAATCTAACAATTTTGACAAGGGCTACCTAATCCCACCAGCCAGGAGAGCCACACAAACCCTTCAATAACAGCTCCTCCACACATAGTGTTTTTACTTCTCACATTGCCTTCAGTGGAAAGTTTTAATTAAAGATTTATCTTATTTAAATCAAATATAATAATTATGAAATATAATAGGCTACACATTCATGATACAAGTGCTTGTACTATGCAGTTTCATAGCACTAAATTAAGAAACCAGTAAATTACAGGAACTTTCAGCCAAGTCAGATGATCTGACTGTGCCTGATTAGTCAAGGACCTATGTTAAGAACAAAAGAAGAATGGTATCTGAATGTTAGACTTAAATTAGCAAGTTGCTGCTTTCTCTTGCATAGCAACAAAACATGACAGCATTACAAGGCAAATACCAGTCTGGACATTATTAGCTCAGGAGAATCATTCCAGACCCCTAGTGCATGGGATAATTCTGCCTTTTAGAAGACACGTAGGAACATACATGGCTGGAAAACCAGAATAACTCCCAAGCCCCTGTTGTCATTTAGAGCAAAACAGGGTTCACAATCTCCCACCAGAAAACCTATTTCAAATGCAACAGCTTCAATTTGCTTATTGAATAAATTCTGATAGTGGACCACAGTACAGCTTTTCTATGCCAAATATCAATTATACTGGTTGCCATTCACAAAGAAGATTTAAAATCTCAGTTTTTCATGAGGCAGTATTCTGTCCAATAGATTTATTGCCATGTACAAAGTCTCACATATTGTAAAAGAAAAAAATGTTACTGGTTCCAACCACCTAAAGGAATATCTACTAATGATGCTTTTATGATCTTATATCAGATCTCCTGATATAATTTAATTTTTCAACATTTATAATAGACTCAATAAAGTACAAATTCTACTGGCACAAAGACATGGGGAAAAAAGCAGTAATTTAACTGTCAGATTAACAAAGATTCAGCATTGTCTGAAAGTAAAAGTATCTATGAGTAAAGCAAGTTTGACATCAGAATCTGAATGTCCATTGCAGGATTGTTGTGCACAGGCTATGCCAAATGAATTGTCTACAATGACTCATTCAAATTAGAGCAATCTGAGCACTACTCTGTTTCCTACTCATTAGTCAAGCCCAGATTAACAAGAATTTAGTATTTGAAGAGTTTCCACATTGCTATCAGACAGCTGGCAAAAAGAATAAAAATATCTTTTATGAAATTTCAAGCACTGTTTAGTCAACTAAATCAAGTAAATGATTTGCAGCTCACATGTTCGTTGTAATCCCACAGTTACATCTGTATTGAGTCCAACTGCAACCACCAACATATTTTCATAGTATAGCGTGTGCACATACAATATATGTACACAGAATGACGGCTATGTGTACCTCTCCTTCCAGGAAAATAGTTACCTAGTAGTAGCTCTAGTAAAACTATATCCAAAACAGCTGTACCTATATAGTCAAATTCCATGAAGGGATTCAATCTCACTCTAATTTAATTTTTAGATTTGACTTTCACTTTACTCAACGAAAATTGCCCTTTATTGCACCTTATTTCCAAAGACCAAGACAATGGGGGCTCAAACAGCATGCAACATCCAAAACCAGAGCATGTAATAAGATGCACAGAAAAGTAAATAGAAAATATATTTATCCTTTTCCCTTTGATTTTAGTATTTCATTTGCTTTCTTATTGGCACCGTATCAACCTTTACAGGGAATCTGCAATAGTAGCCAAGACTTTTTCAAAGCAGGAAGGCATCCATCCCTTCATATTGAATTCCAGTTGCTTGCTTTGTTCCATCTCCTTTGCCTTCTCCCTTACACCCCACTTGGCTGACCTCGAACCATCCCATCACATTTAATCCACTGTGGTTCCCTCAGGGAATCTGAGGACCAACCGTCTCGATAACACTTCTGCCTATGCCATAACACCCATGTCTACCTATTCTGTTATTCAGTACCTACTGCTAAGTGCCACATGCAGGATTAACCTCAGTTCTGTAGTTCTCTTGATCTTTCTATCTAGAATACTCTTACAAAGTTGTGTTTAATCTGCAGCCTCCTGCCTTCTGTTGGAATAAGAGCTGCTTGTGCATTAGCTTGCATACAACACTGATTTTACATCTTGATTCTAGATTTCCACCTCATCCTGTCTACCTGTCTTTGACATAACTGTTCCAGTTTCTAACTTATAAAGCATTTAATTAAAATAAATTAATTACATTTGAAGAACTCAGAAAAAAGGCAAGAGATGCATTCACATCAAATAGCATAACAGCAACCGGTACAAGGTGCAGTACAAGTTCTGTTCCAGTGTGGTACCACAGCTGAAAGCTTCTCATGGCAGTCACCTGTTCATTACAGATGCCTGCAGCTTTTCCCCCTACACTGGAAACGTGACTCTACTGCGCTAATCAGTTGCTAGGAGGGCAAGGAACAGACCACGCTGAACTGAAGAAAATTATGTTGGTCCACTAAAACCCAGCAGCAGCAGCACACACTAATCCTATTATCAACATCTTGACAAAAATCAAATGAACAAGAGTACAATTATTTTAATTGTTTCCTTTTGCACATAAGAAATGTCAAAAGCTATTAGACTAAATCTATTTACAAAACATTTACTGCATTTGTAAGATTCTGTGTTCACATAAAACATCAGAGGATACAACGACCACAGTCTTAGGCCTTGATAGGAGGCCTGATACAGCCTTTCAACCAGAATAACTTTCTGCTTATTAGTATAATTCCATGGGACAGCAGTTAGCTCGTTTTAAACACTTTGTCTAGGCTGGGATTTTAGAAGGCTGCGCTATTTACTTGATTATCATGGAGGCATTCGAAATGCTTTCCCCACTACACCTCACTGACTCACCCCAGCCTTGGGCAGGTCCTCCTGGAGGAACTGCACTGCTCACCCCAGCCTACAGTGCAGCAGGTCTGACACAGTGCTTACAGCACTTTCTTGCTTTGTTTCTAGAGCCTAGCATAGGTATAAGGACTGCTTGTACGGAGATATAAAAATATTGAAAGTTCACAACCTTAGAAGCTCACCTGGAAGGACAGAGGGCTTGAAACAGCACTGGAAAAAACCAAGACTGTCAATTAAGCATGTAAGTGCCTCTATCCCAAATGACTGTACTCATTCTACCCACGTCACACGTGATCTGCTCTTTTTAACAGAGCATTGCATGGTGTGAACATGCAAACTGGGAAGCAGCCAAGTGCCCTTCTCAATGCATTCAGTTCTGTGATGGCATTAAATTTAGGACCTCAAGTATGTGCTTAGGGTGTATAAATGCAGTAATCAACTAAAAAAATATTAAAATCACAATGGATGACAACTACAGAAAAAACACACACTGTTAGTTAACTATTTAACATGCAGAATAGCAAGCCACAGACAAAAAACCATCATACTGTCACCTTGGTACATGCCTTCCAAATTCAGCTTGCTGCCTCTTATGCTCAAATAATTTGGGGCCTATTGATATATAAAGAAAAACACTTTGTAGAAAACTGACTTACCCACCAAATACCACCACCATATAAATTTCTGCTAGTGATTATTTATGAGGTTAGTTGCCTGCCTACACAATATGCATCTGTCATTATGTCCATTTTTATTTACTAAAGCTATTCCTTAGATCTTGCTGTGATTTTGAATTACAGTGTTAGCGTAAGAGTAGAATATTTTCACATGCAGAAAGCACAAGGAACCAGACTCGTTGTTTCTTTTCTTTTGTGATACTAAGGACTGCTATTAGGTCTGTTTTGCATATTAACTAGACAAGAGGAAGCAGACCCACAAACTGAGAGCAATTATCAATGACACTGAAGTAAAAAAAAAAAATTTTGCATCAGAAAAGTCTACTTCCTGTCCAGCTCCTCTAATCACCCACTGAACCTACTGAAGCATCAAATCTTCTTTGGGCATCTTCTTCCACTATATCCCGTGAATGTGCCACGCCCTTAAGACATCACACAGTGAAAAAGTTGATCTGCAAGGTCTGACAATGCCTCCAAAAAAACCAAAATCAAAATAAAGCAAAACAAACAACAAAAAACTAAACCCAAACAGTGTTTTAACTTTGAGAATTTTTTATTATTATTTTCTTTAAAAAAATCTAAAATCTATTGTGTTCTGAGTGCTGTTAATACATTCTCTGAGACAACAACACAAACAACTCAAGCTGGTTCAGCCCTCAGTGATCTGTTCTCCCACCTGTTACCAAATCCATTAACCAAATGTGTTGACAACCTCAGATACCACGCTGGGCATCAGTGCCAAATGGATATTCCTACAGCAACCCCCATGTCCAAACCTAAATATTAACATTTTGCTATACAGTTATCCTTATTCTATCACAACCGCTTGGTGGTTAAAACCAGAAAAGTTTTAGAGGTATTTTCATTTGAGATTGATAGAGAGGCTCCAAAACCAAGACCAAATTTTAAGACCCGAGGAAAAAATCAGTATAGAGAAATAAATTCACTTGGAGCCAAGATAACTCTGCTCCAATTTCAAAGGAAACTTTATAGTAGTCTGTTCCTTGTACAGCAGACCCTAGAGCATCTCTCAGTACTCACAAGTCTGCATTACATACTGGCAAAAAAAAATAAACTGTATTTCAATGCCTATTTTTCAATGAGCATGCATTTTCAAAGACTATCATTATACCTGTTGCCTTGGTATAATTGAACAAATTAAGATTTAGAAAATAGAGTGATCTCTTGATATTTATAAAGATCATTTAAGGAGATTACAGACATGTAATTTTGTGGATACTTTTAAAAACCTGCAATTATTAACAATTGTGCAGACAGTAGCACATAAATGACTTTTTCCTTTGCACTCATTACTGATGGGGAACATTATATTTTCAAAGTTAAAATACCTAATAATACAAGTTTTACAGCAGTTCTAACACTGTCCTTCGAGTAGACAGGAAGATGAGTTGTGCATATAAACTCAAAGGGAAATCAGCAAAGGAAAAGTAAGGTACAGTAAGGTTCAAGAGAGATTAAGCCTGTTTTGAATGAGTTGACAGATATGAATAATTTTGGTATTGGCATAATAAAAATGACATTGCTTACTCATTACTTCACAGCCTAGGTAAACACACAGAGACCTAAATAAAGCTGAAGATACCACTATTTTACTTTTGAGAAAAATTACTCAGCAGTAACCTGTAAAACTGAGAAATAAAAGCAATTTAGTGGAATCAGGAAGTGTTAAGACACCTCAAAAACAGGGAACTGTTATAGAGTACTCCCCCAGGAAAATTTTTCTGCATGGTAACTTCTGCATGAAGTAGGAGCATGTGATTCCATGAAGATCCATGTATGAATCCTAGATATTAATTTCTTCATTTACATAGACATTTTGGTCAGAACAAAACATCAGTAAGTACCATCAGAATTAAGGCTGGGAACATATTCAGACCTACCCAAGCGTTATGCACAAAGCTGAAAAAAATAGTACTTGGAAATTACCCTATCACTATTTCATCTTTATGATTGAAATTATAGTCAAAGAATTGTGGATGCTCTAAATTAGGACAAGCAAAGAGACAGGCACAAGTGAATAAGACCAACATGAAGCTACTGAATTTTGTTGCAATATAAGAAACAAAAGATTAATGTATCAAGGTGCTACCTAGAATCAATACTCAGCGTGTTTATGGCTATACAGAAAATATTTTCCTCCAGGGAAATACAGAGTGATGTTATTACACAATCTATTTCTTAGTTTTTAAGTATGAAATCACTTAAAAATAACTAAGACTCATCAGAATATTAATGGCAAGAATGCAGATATGCTATCAAAGTTATTTTTCATGAAGTCACCTACAAGAATATTTCTTACACAGCATATCCTTTCCTGCAGGTTCAAAGCAACTATTTTAAGCTCTTGCGCATGTATACAATATTCAGGGTAGAAAAGAATTTTCATCAGCCCCATGCAATTCCATGGATACTTAAAGCTTATGAAACGTGAAGGTTGATGCATATCCTTTTGGTTCTTTATATGGGACATTCATATGACTTTCAGTAACTAACCTATGTAGCTTCTACTCATACTTCAGCTTATCTGATTTAAATATAGAATTTCAAGTGTACTGTTTTTCCTTTTCCCAAAACATCCTGTTGGCATTTCTTCCTGTGGCACAGAAATACCTGAACATCCTTTAAAAGCTAATTTGTGCTATGTTTGAAGATTTGACAGCCTTTAAAAAAGGAGAAATGTTTCCAAGTCAGGGACACAAATCAACATGTAGATTTTTTTACACCTGCCTTAAATTGCTGTCTCAAAACAGAGATCAGTAACATATAATTAAGAATGAACCATGCAATTCCGAAGGGAAACAATAACTGGAGATGTAAAAAGTTGTGTTTAAGAGCAAGGAAGAGGAAAGGATTTCATCTTACTGACCTTCATACTGCAGTTCATCTACACTCACAGATATAAAATTATGGGTTGATTTCAAACAGCAGAAAGTTGATGAGCCACCCTGCGTTGTTAGTGGCCCCTGTGTGACTACTTAAGGTAGCCCTTTATGGTGACTACAGGTTTTTTATTCACAGCACAGGATAAAGCTCAGCTCAAACCCTGCAGATTGGTGCTTGTTATGCAACACATGATTAAGCAGTATATTCAGCCTGAAGAAGCCGTCTGCTCACAAAAGCTCCCTGCAGATCTCAAAGCAGCTGAACTTCTGTGATGTCTTAAGAAAAATCACACACCTGAAAAAACACAATGGATCTGATTTCAGGCTTGAGGCTTCATGTGTTAAAATACATTGTCTTCCCGAGCCTTCTGTTTTTATACTTGTAACTCAGCTTCAGAACACTGTTTAGGAAAAATAAAAGCAAACAGAAGACAGGCTTTCTCAGAATGTATAATAAAGGACCTCATAAAATTTCTAGTGGAAAAATGAGACAGCAAACTCTTTCAAGAGGTTCACTCCACAGAAAATAGAATTGTGCTGCAGGATCCCTGAAGACCTTCATTCAAAACCCTGCTTTAAAAAAATAAAAAGCTTTCTTAGAAGGGGCATAAGACAACAAACAAGGACAGAATACACATTCCTCTACAGTGAGTTCCCAGGAAATTGTCACAACTATTTTTTAAATTAATTTCATTTCCTCAAAAATATGTTCCACAATCAACATCTTAAACCAATGAATCCTGCACTTCTAAAGCATGCACACAGCTAAAATTTTGCCATAAACTTTTGAAATACATATACAAAATGTTTAAATTATTTGCTTTTCAGAATTTAAAAACATTTGATGTATATGTAAGTATTCTTATACCATCTCATTGCAGTTACTGGTGAGCATTTTGACAACCTCTTGGCAATGTGCACATGGTGCAGCTTTCTTAGAGACAGCACCAAGCACAGAGCACAGCCAAAGTCTTGGGAGCCTCTGGATCAAGCACAAAGCCAGGATGCAAACCATGCAACCACAGAGCTGTGCCATGCTTAGCCACAGCACACGCAGGCTACTCACACCGAGTTTACTCCCAGATCATCTGTTTCTTTGTTTTCTGGGTGTGTGGGCCTCACTAGCACACAAATATCAGGACATGCTGCAATTTCTCACTGCCTATGTGTTTCATTTTCCCCTTTTCTATGGGAATTCATTAGCTGTCCAATACAAAGACACATTCTGTTTCTGGTTGCTGTGAAAATCCCACTACATACAGTGCCAGCACCTAGCAACATGGATTAGGTAATAGGAAAAAATGACAGTATTCTTTAAAGACTATTAAAAGGATAACACATCCCTGTGTCTTTTCCAACAGCAGATTTTTCCTGCAGGTCTCTTTCCAAGGTATCTTGGTAAATTCCCCTTTCTCCACATGAGAAATGTATTTCAAATTTATGGCAACACAGTTCAATTGCGGTGAGAAGAGGCTGAAGATAAAAATGTTTTCATATCTGCCTCATGAGGATACTGGAGACTATTCATTCCATCAAGGCCAACAAACACATAAATGGCAGGCATTTATGGGGGAAAGGGGACAACCTGGGGAGGCTTTCCTCGGCTGCAAAGAAAGCCTCCAGCCCAGCAGGACCAAATAGTCAAAGACCCACGTTGATGCAAAAGAGATTATACTTTGACTTTCACTCTGTTCTTTCCCACCAGGTGTCCATCAGACACAGCCTCATGGCATACGAACCCAACCATGCTCTTCACCAGGTAAATTAAACAACTGCAGAGCCATAGGCAAGTAACAACACAGACACACCTCTCTGGAAGGGAGATGTAGCTTCTGCCTATCCCTTCACCCCAGCTTCCCATTGATTTGGAGCTACTTCTCGCGTTGCTATTGTCAGAAGCACATGCCTAATGCAGTCACCCTCAGGAGACTGAAGAGGCAGAGCAGCTACTTGCCCACAGGAGATTGTAGCTCTTCCAAATAAACCATTTTTCAGGTAATTAAAGACTTGAGGTCACCTAAATTTTTTTTAGGTTAAACAGGAGCACTGACTACATGAATTTCAAAACTTACACAGCATACTTGGAAAGGAAGCACAGAAGCTTGTTTACATTTGGGGTATTTGCTGACAGTATCACAAAAGTACAGGAGCAGCACGGATTAACTGAGAGGCAGAGGTGGCCCGGGCAGATGCAATACTGTCACCCAGAGGGCACTACCCCAGGGAGTTTGAGCTGGGTTGAGGCGAGAAGGACGGATAGCAGCAGATTCCAACAACAATCTAGTGATGGCCACGCACAGGCAGCAGGTCTGAGACCAACTCCAGGAGACAAACCAGCAGCTCAGGAGCAGAGCTGGGCACAGGCATGGCTTCTTCCACGTCAGGCAGAGCCAATCCCTGGAAGCTCCAAAGATGGATCTGCTGCTGTTCAAAGTCTGGCCAATTAGAAATGGTGGTAACACCTCTGTGATGACATATTTAAGAAAGAAAACAAAACGTTTTTGCACAGTTGTAATTGTGACAAGAGAATAGTGGAGTGAGAACATTTGAGAGGAACAGCTGTGCAGACACCAAGGTCAGTGGAGAAGGAGGGAGAGGAGGTGCTCCAGGTGCTGGAGCTGAGATTGCTCTGCAGGCTGTGGTGATGACCATGGTGTGGCAGCTGTGCCCTGCAGCCCATGGAGGAGCCCACACCAGAGCAGGTGGATGCCTGGGAGGAGGCTGTGACCCTGACGGGAGACCCATGGAGAGAGGGACCTTACTCCCATGCTGGAGCAGCCTGTCCTTGAAGGACTTTACCCCATGGAAGAGTGACCCACACTGCAGCAGTTTTGGGAGGACTGCTGCCTGTGGGATGGAGTGATTTTGGAAAAGGTCATTGAGAACTGTGTCCCATGGGAAGGACCCCACAGTGGAGGAGGTGAACAGAGCAGAAACATGTGATGAACTGACCATAGCACCCATTCCCTTCCTCCCAGTGCTGTTGTTGGTAGGAGGTAGAGCTGGGAAGGAGAAAGGGCTGAGGGAAAGCTGGTTTTAAGGGTCTTATTTTACTTACCATTACCCTGCTCTAATTTTGTTAGTAATAAATTCAATTCATGTGTCTAAGCTGATCCTGTTTTGCCTGTGACAGTATTGGATGAGTGAACTCTCCCACTCCTTACCTCAACCCATGAATCCTTGGTTAAATTTTCTCTCCTCTGTCCAGCTGCAGAGGGGAGTGAGAGAGTGGCTTTGGTGGGTGCCTGGCATGTGGCCTGGGTCAGCCCACTACACACCTATTAGTGCACCTGGGGCCATGACACCATTCTGAAAGTATTTGAAACCAAAACAGGGACTAAGCAGAGCATTGGGCTCTAGGGAAAGAGGGAGGCCCCACCCTTCAGATGCACTCAGTCTCAGCAACTCATCCATTGCACGATAATGTAAGGACCACAAGGTCCATCCCTTCTCCTTTCATGACTCCAGCTTTGCACATTAGTGGACCCCCTTGTTTCAATTTGTATTAATCTTGGCTTTCCTTCCTTCTTTCCCACTTAGTATATTGAGAACAAAATCTTGTAAAAAAAAAAGAAACCAAAACAAAACAGTGAGAAATTTTAAAAAATCCTTCAATACATTAACCTAAAATTCATTTTCATGACTTTTGTTTTATAAAATAAGCACAAATTGCAGGCTTGCAAAGATTGTTCAAGAAATTAACTCACCTAAGCCACCTGGGACTGGTCAAGACAATCAGTCTTTAAAACTTTTCTCATCCTTGCTGAATTTCCACACCATTATTTTAAAACTGTTCCTCCTGTGGGTAAACCCCAAGTCATTTGGGTGCACCTGGCAGTTTCCCAGGTGTGGAAAGGAGCTGCCAAGCTTTTGGGGCTTCCTTGTTAAGGTTTTCACATTTGTCCCAGAAACCTGGGAGCTATCTTTCCAGGTATAGGGATGGGGTGCCCCCTCTTGTTCTGTGTTGCTTCTCCCTGCTGGGGCTGCTCCCTGCAAGCTGCCAGAGGAGCAAATATACCCCAATTTTTAAGATCCAGCAAGGGGAGCTGCAAGGTCAAGCTGGGCTTATGCTCAAGCCCCACTGTCCCCATGGAGCGAGCAGGACTGGCTGCCTCTGCTGCCACTGGGTCTGTCACTGCAGCCTCACACCTACCATGTGTGGCTGACCCAGGCAGCAAAAAGCACAGCAGTCCCAAAAATGAGCATGCTACCCCTCTTCTGTGAGCCTCTGTCCTTGTAGTCAAAAGCCCCAGTGCCCCCAGAATGGGAGAGAGATGGGCATGCTTCAAGGTAAAATAGCAAATAAACCAAAAGTTTCGCTAAGACACACAGCTTCAAGGAGTCTCCCATTTTATTGCAGGCTAGCCTTCCACCTGTGGTCTTTACTGACCTTTCCATTTATTCACAGTCTTGCAGATGGTGATTAAGTGTTTACTAGGAGCTTTATCAGAATGCTCCACATGTAACAGTGCATACTAAATGCACCAACACCACCAGAAACTCGTGAAGTGTTTTTGTATCAGCAACTGCATTGCATGGCATTATTGGTGCTCCGTTGCAATTTAACTGCTTCCCATTATATTAAACACACAATATGGCAAAACCTCACCCCACAGCTCCAACTGAAAATAAATGCTTTTCACACCTCATCTGTGGACTGTTTTTTGCTTGGTCCCACACTTGTCCCTCTCCTGTTCCTTCTGTCTCTTTAAAATGTGTGTAGCTCTCCATGGCTGTGGAGGTAGGGTGACAAAACACAGGCTGAATTTTATGCAAGTTTTCTGAAAGCTTTCAGGTCACAAGCTACTAATGCTTTTTAAGCAGTTAGTCTACCCACTGTGATATGAGCTATCAGGTGCCGACAGTAGGACAGTTTGTGCACCTAATTGTGTATGATAGCACCTGTAAGGAGCGATGTAAGGAGATTTTTAAGAGCAAGGAAGTTTGAAGCATTTCCTGCTAACTCCTTTTGACAGCTGGTATCTGTAGTGTGCTGTTTTTCTAATGTATGGGTTTCAGAACCTCACTAATTCAATCAAGGCAGGAAATTATCTCAGTTCAAAGGTTGCATTTTGTTAGGTAGGTACAGTCTACCTAATTCTTTATTTGCAGCAATTACACAGATTTTCATAAGGATTAATTTGAGAACAATTATTGAAGCTATACCTTATTTCTTTCTTCCTGCAATTAAATTACTATTTTTCTCCCATGAACACTCCTTGAGATTTTATCTAGACTTTCTTTCCTCAGCCATGCTGTCAAGCAAAGAAGATTATCCAAGTAAAATCAAATCCTTACTGTCTTAGCAAAATTAAATCTATAAAGGCTCTGTAAGCAGAGTTCTTTGAAAACAAAGCAGCCAGCTGAACTGAGTTAAGTGGAGATGTCCATGTGCTGGAGGGAAACAATACCATCCCGAGGGACTTTGACAGGATTGAGAGCTGGGCCTGTGCAAACCTCAACAGGTTCAACAAAGCCATGTGCAAGGTCCTGTACCTGGGTCAGGCCAAGCCCAAGCATGAGCACAGGCTGGGTGTGGGTGAGTTTGTGAATGAAAAGCTCAACATGACCCAGCAGTGTGCATTGGCAGCCCAGAAAGCCAACCACATCCTGGGCTGCACCAAAACCAGTGTGGCCAGCAGGGTATGGGAGAGCATTCTGCCCTTCTGCTCTGCTCCAGAAGAACTGTGTCCAACTTTGCAGTGCCCAGCACAAGAAATACAAGTCCACAGGAGAGCCACGAAGATGATGAGGGGACTGGAACACCACTCCTGTGAGGAAAGGCTGAGAGTTGGAGCTGTTCTACCTGGGGAAGAGAAGGCTCTGAGGAGACCTTATAGCATCTTCCAGTACCTAAGGGGGCCCGCAAGAGAGATGGAGAGGGACTTTTCACAAGGGCAGGTAGTGACAAGGGAGAATGGCCATAAGCTGAAGGGAGATAGGTTTAGATTAGGTTTGGCTTTAGATATTAGGAAGAAAGTCTTTTGTGAGGGTGGGAAGACACTGGAACAGGTTGCCCAGGTATGGACTACTCATCCCTGGAGGTGTTCCAGGCCAGGCTGGATGGGGCTCTGAGTTACCTGACCAGTGGCATCCCTGCCCATGGGATCCATGTTGCAGCTTGATCATCTGTGAGGTCCCTTCCAGCCCAAACCATTCAATGATTCTATGAGATACAAAATGAGTTATTTCTTCAGTGTAGTTTGAGCACACCATGGAAGGGCAGATGGTTCAAACAAGTTTCAATACCCTATAGTCTAAAACTTTCATCTAAACCCACAAATTGTTAATTCAGTAAGCAACTTGTCTTGTCCCTATTAATTTATACGTCCATTTTATTTGACACATGTTGATCTGCAGTAGATTAGTAAAGAGACTCAGCTGAGCTCAGCATTCTCCTTCTCTTGCATTAGAAATCAGTACATTAGAATAAGCAAAAAATAATAGAATAGCCCGGTCATCATATTGCAGAATTGAGTAGCCCTGAGACATAGAGAAATGCATGACATCTATGTCAATTTTTTTAAAATGCAGTAGAGATGTAATATTACTGACAAATTTGCAATTCATATAGTTTTGCTTGAACAAAGGCAGCGGTAAACCCAGTTTTTCACCCAGTGAAAGTGCAATATCTTACTTGAAAATTATAGAGGCTTTATGTACATTTCAAATAGAGGAGATCCATCAGGTCTACCAGTAGCACCCATCAGAGAAGTGCAAGATGCTGAATTTAATCACTTTGACTTAGCTAGTCTGTCAGCACTTCAGCCAAGGTCACTCACTCAGTACCTCAGTCAGTTGTTA
Organism: Origma solitaria; assembly: GCA_013397895.1. Taxonomy (NCBI): domain Eukaryota; kingdom Metazoa; phylum Chordata; class Aves; order Passeriformes; family Acanthizidae; genus Origma; species Origma solitaria. Next base: position 480,483 of record VZRL01004797.1, read on the forward strand.
AGTATTTGTCTGCTTTGGAAGTTTATGAGAGCTGGGTTTTTAGAAGATTTTATGTAAGGAAATATTCCACTACGCTTTGATTGCAATATATTTATTGTAATCATACTGTTTGCATAATTGGCATAGTGTTTGCAGTTGATCTTCATCAGACTAAAATTTCCAAAAGCGGCTTAAAGTCTTAAGAAGTTTAAAATGTAACAATTTAGTGAGGTGAAACCATGTATGTGTTAAATAAATAGACTTTCCTAGTTGTAAGAAAAGCCCCAGCTGCAGGTTTTCAGGATAGTCCCCTTAACTACCTTTAAGTCATTTCACATATTAATTTTGATTTATGTGTCTGGTGGGTAGATGTTAAAGCATTTTTCAGCATGGCATAAAAAAAATTTTAAAAGGATCAATGCACATTTTATACTCAGTAAGCTGAGATATGACAAATGGAAATCTCTTGCAACTTAAAAATCCACTTGCATGTACCTTCTTACTGACAAACAATTTTGAAATGTCATCAGCAGCTTAAGTTTGTTCTCCTTCTTCCATACTTATCATAGTTATTGCCTTTTTATGAGAAAAAGGAAAGTCACAAGAATCCAAAACAAGATCATTTCCTTTTCTGTCCTAGCCCCCTTTTTTTGTTTTTGTTACTATCTTGAAAAAATTGAAACTCACCTATTTTTAACAATTGCACACCTACATTTTCTTGCATATGCAGAGGATTTGCATGTTCAAAAGCCATCTCACTAAAACTGTGCATTGATGTGCCCACCCACTCCTGGCACAAAGGGTCCAGTAATAATTTCTCTGCAAGTGAGAGTCAACATCCTTAATAAAGCAAATGGACATCCTGCTTTTCCAAAGCTGACCAGAGATATGAGAGGGAGGACTTGGCAGCAAGAGCTGAATTGGCTTAGGAAGTAGACTGAGACTCCCACTTTCACTTTGGGATATATTTTATTTCATTGAGACGGTGGCAACTTTCTCTCTCCTCATTCCTCATCATTGGCAGCAATCTTCAACATGAGCCAATTTTTTTCTTTTTTTTCTTCCCTAGCTAGATTAGTTTGCTGATCCCAGTGAAGGAATCACAGCTGCTTCAGCAAACGCAAGCTCATGTACAAAAGGAAAACCTCACAGATACCTTCACCTTTTACCCATAGTCCATGCCTAAAGCATGTTAAACTGGCCAAACTAGGGATAAATATAAACTAGGAAATGCTCTTGAGTACATAGCATCCTCACTGCCCATTCCAGAATGGAGGAGCATGGGATGACAAGAACGAGTGATTTGCAGGCATCACTGTTAAAAATAATTGTTAAAAACTTGTTAAAATTGTTAAAATTGCTAAAAAGAATTATCTTCTGCAGCAGCAAAGGGGAAGCCCCACTACTGTTGCTCATAATAGAGAGGCTATAATGTCTTTCCACTTCTCCTAAATCCATTTTTATTTAGGAATTTACCAGCTTTGGATAAGTCTACCCACAAGCAAAAAATGAGCCGACTTTGTTATTTCCATCACAGACCAGCTGTAACTGAATCAGAAGCTACAGAAAAAGTAACTGAAGAACAAGTGTATTTGTAGGTTGTCTTAAGTGGTGCTCTACAATTACTCCAGTCTTCAAAGTAACTGAGCTTTGATTTGAATTTCTTTACATCAAGAGGAGCTTTCTATAATACTAATAACAGATCTTAAAAATTACTCAATACAGCTTCTCACTTCCTCATTTAAATGCATTAAGAATGAGTTTTGCTTCCCGTTAATATTTTTTGCTGCCAGATTTCTGTTCCCATTCTTACAGAGCGAAGTGGCAGTCAAACCCCCTCTAATAATCGCACAGGAAAAACAGGATTCCAGGCTGCCAATAGCGTTTTTTCTTCAAAGTGACAGAATATAGGCAGTCCAGGTAGTATTAAGCAAACACATATGACAGCACTATCAATCCCTTTTTCTTCCCTTGTAAAAAAATGTTTTTGAAGCCCTAAATCTGTTAACTATAGCTATGACTATTACCAACTGCAAGTATAGTACTGTGAAAGGAAATACTAACCGCATAACTTTAATGATTTGTATTTTATAGACACAGTACTATGTAGATAATTACTACAGATTTTGGTGGTCTCAGTGTATTGTATGGGTGGGCACTAAAAAGAAATTGATACCAGTGGCAATATTTTCTAGTTGAATCTTGAAATACCTATTCTTTGAAAAAAAAGTCTTGGGGTCTAGTGCCTCTGAAGTGAAAAATTAACTTGGTTTAATATTTTATTAGACAAGACAAATATTATTTTTAAATGCAAAAGGCCTTTTAATACTTTCGGTTCTCATTTTGGTAAATACCATTTGATTGCCTATCAAGAACTGAGCTACTGATAATTTGAATACCTTAGAGAATTTAGAACCTTTAATTAAGCTAGAATCATACCTAGGCAAGCTCAAAAGTGTGAGTGCCTAAATATCTTCAATTTCTGGCATGACAGTAATAAATCTTAGGTAAACAGCGCTAGTATTACCAAATATTTCCCCCCAGAGTTCTGTTCCCATTGACACCAGGACTGAGAGGAGTCCTGTTTTAAATCCTAATCTCTTTCCCAAGAGCCCAGGCAAGGCAGAGGAAACAAGCCCTGAAGAACCAGGCAGTACATTTACCAGTTAGCAAAGGGGCACAGCATATGTGCAATGCTTACAGGGGAAAGCAAGAACTGAAGTCCTACCCGGGGCATGGTGATGATGTCCATGCTTTAATCAATATGTCTGAATGAGCATTTTCTTGTGCACAATGAAGTAAGCTTCTTGTCTGTTTTCCCCTAGCACCTCAGTCTCTCCCTTTTCAGGTTTCAAATTCAAGGCGCTCTCTTCCCTTGTCAAAGCTTAATTATATCTCCTCAGCTGTTTTTCACGGTTGGTGAGGAGTGATCAGAAAGAGCAGCAGACATGAATAAGAAATCCCTGGAATACAAGGTAAACTGTGGAATCTGTTAAAATTTAGAAGAAAACAAATTTCAAATTAACCCACTTAGGGTTAAAACTGGCAGTTTTCACCTTCTTTTCCCACTCTCAGCTGTATGTTCTTTTAAATAGGGCATCTACTGAAATAGCTCAAGACTGAAGTTCCCATTGAAACCTTGAGGGACTGAGGGAAGCTCGATACCGCACGTATTGCAGAACATTATCTGTCATGACGGTTGCAATTTGTTCAACCCTTCAGACACAACTTTTCCTGGCAAACTAGAAAACAAATGCAGAAAAACAGATTACCACTACTTGTTTCCCAGCCTTGAACAACAAGCAGATGAGCTGATCTATTGAAAATCTATTGAAAACACACACTATGCTACTCTATTATCCTTTCCAAGCCACAACCACAGTTTCAAGCAGCGGATTTTTAACCTCAAAACAAACACAAAAGTGGAGAAAATGTGCGAAACCACAGACCTCAATGATGCACTCCCTCACTGATACAAAAGGAAGACATTTTTTTGTCTTGCCACCACGTCTATGGTAAAAGAGGGTTTGATTTAAACCAGGGAAAATCATCTTCAGTGCAAATAATGTAAGCACAGTCAAGCAGATGTCTTCTTTGTATGGATTAAGGGAATGGTGAAGACATCATCTTAATTAAAGTGTTCAAGAAAATTACTCGATTTTTCGCTTCAAAATTATACTTACAGGAAATTTTCCTAAGACCAGCTGTATTAAAGCTAAGTATCAGAACAATGTGAACATAGGGGTATTTGGTTCTTCATTTTCACCAGAAATCCCAAATCATCTATTCAATGGTTAGTTTATCTAAATAATTTCATCTTCAATGCAACAAACTTTAAATCTTTTTTCTAGGATATAGCTAATGCCAGGAACATATCTTAAAGTAAATATTCCTTACACTTCCTGATTAACAAGGTGGGGAAAGGCTATGCATAATGCCAATATGACCAAAACACTTGTAAACCCAAAAAGCAGTGGATAAGGCAACCAATTATTTAGGAACTAATCAAGACATTTGTTTGAAGGTACTTATTGATGTTATTGCAATTTTTCATTATGAGTCTGTAAAAGTTTTGTCATTTTCACAAAGTTAATATAATGTTCTCACCTTTTGTTGATTTCTTCAAAGGTAGACTTGCTTCTTTTGTTCATTATCTGTTGTTTAAATGGCTACTTTGATATTTTGATGCTTTTATGCTTGTAAGCAATTCTTAACAGCTACAAAGGCAGTTACTGTATTAAAGTACCAGAGAAATAAACATGTCAGAGAAAAATGTAGAATCACAGAAATGTAGACACTTCAAGTAACACAAATAATGGCCTGTGTTACTGAACCTTCATCTCTTTCCTAAAGGCTGCTAGCACCCTTCCAATTTTTACTGCATAACCTCCTAAGTACTGCTGGTTGAATCTAATTCTGCTTTTCATTTTCATTCCTCAATCCTACCACGGCACATCAAATAGAAAAATGGGTTCCTATGTATCTTTTCTCTCAGACTTGACGGCTCAATATGTGGGGTTAGCCTTAAGGTAATGTTATAATATTAGGGGTTTCCTCCTGCTGCCAGCACCCTGTACAGCTCCAAACCCATTTAGCACACCTTCCCTGCACTCACATTACTGCGTTCTTTCCCTTTTGTGTCCTCTGTTTGGCAATGCCAGATGAAATTTTTATTCTTGTAACACTGCAGCCTTTTGCAACACAACATGCTCACAACAGAAATCACTTGCAGCTCAGACAAGACCCGGAGTGCAAACACAAAAGCTGCAGATGGAGCCACAGCAGTCACCTCCTTTTCTCTCTGGGCTGAAACTTATCTTTTGCTTCCTCAGGTTTGTAGATGGACATTGAATTCAAAAACATGTCTCTCTGAAATTACTCTTTTAAAAACTGTTCAACTTCCCCTCAATTCAAATAAATTTAAACTATGGCCACCTCTTTCCTCCATTTTGTTATATGAGCCAGTACCTCTCTCTATTTCAAGGCGCGATGGTTCCTTGGGTCTTGATTCCATAGAACAACTTCTTAAATGTGCAAAACTTTTTCTATCCTTTGGCACAGTTATATGTAAAGATATTTTCACTAAGGTAGAATAAAAGTCATTACGAAATTCTTAAGGTGTCTATTTAAGTTCTGCCTCTCAACCTTTAAGCCAACACTTAAAAGAAGGTGACGTTTATTTCATTATTATTACCAAAATTAGAAATCCATAGTTCAACTATTAAACCAATTATAATTTGAGCTAATGGTGGTTAATCACTCGAAGTCATAGCACTAACTTCCAGCAACAAACTGGTTGTATGGAAAGAAAAAGTGATTACACTGTCTTATATTGTCTATCCACCATGAGCCTTTATAAAAACATTTTCTTTAACCAGTATGCAAGAAATGCATGGAATTTGCCGTCCTCAGAGCCTGGTCTGTGCTGCAGACTAAACTCTGAACAAAACTTTGCAATGCTATCAGAAACTCCCAGGGTGAGGATATTACTTGGTTAATTCCTTGTTCCTTCCATCTAGTCTTTACCTGCAACATTCAGTATCACAAAGCTCAAAGTTGACCGTACTGCTACAGACTCCTGTTTTGATTGACAAGGGGTCAATCAATGCTGCCTCCTGTTTGAGCTGCAGCTCTCCTTCAGAAACCTGTGAATTAATGTACGTATCTCCAAACTCCCAAATGCTGGAACCTTCCAAGGCTGAGCTACACTTCCTGTGAAAAATCCCTTCTTATGTCTACATTGACTTCACGAAACTTTTGTTCCCGCCTGTGTTTCCATCATCAATATTCAGAAGCCACCTAGGGAACACAGGATGCCTCACCCTGAGTTCTTCTGCTAATAAAGATGGCAACATATTCAGCTGGCTGGAGCAAGGCTCTGTCACGCGCAGATGTGTATATAGGGCATTCTCATATGGCAAGTGTAATATCCAGCGTTTAAATTTAGGCTTTCAGTATGATCTCAGGCTATGTCAAGTACAAAACAGAACCACAAAAAGAGTGACTGAGCACTATCCATGTTGTTTTGAAATGGAAGTATAATCACAATTGGAAGTGTCAAGCAATATTTGTCTACAGCCATAGATACCTCAGCCACAGCTAAGTAGGTCTTGCCAGGGTCCTTGAAAATAGGCCACGTTGGCTCTAACAATCTGAAAGGGAAATCCAGATTAATATAAACCTTTTTATCATTCTGTCTCTGTTCACAGTCAGTATAAATTCACAGTTTTTCAGCTTTTGTATTTATAGCACATAGGACTTTAAGCACAAGAAGCAACATCCATTTCTGCAACGGTGTCTGAACTGTGATTTTTCTGTTATCTGAGCAAGAGTTCCTAACTTTGATAGCCTTTGAATCCCAAAATACCTTCAATATGCAGGTCCATTGATTAAAATATAAGTTATCAGTTGGATGTGATAAAGAAATAAAAGTGATAGAGAGCGGAGCGTTTGGCCTAGAAATTCAGTTTGAATATCATTTTAATGTTTTTGATGGTATTCACAGGGGCTCTTACCTTTTTCACCGAAGGATATGAAGAACCCTGAGTCCTAAAACATACATTATGACAGTGGCATGGCAGGTCATCTCTCAAAACCAGTAACACAGATTGTAAATTTAAAATGCCCAGCTAAGGTGAGATACTGAGGGATGGTCAAGGGCTTCATTCTTGCAGTGCCCAATTCACATGTAAGATTTGAGAGCCCCAGCTGGAGGTCCTGGGTCTTTTCTATCAGATAACACAAAGCAATTTTTGCCAGCTCTGTGGCAGAAGTGTTTCACACACAGGTCTGGGTTGAGATGTGTTTCTGGTGGGCCCACAGCTCATCCTGAAATGAACCAGCATCTTTTTATTAATTAGAGGTCTGCTTTTCCTGCAGTAAAATTAACATACATGCCACCTTCTCGTGGATTTGTAGCAGTGTGCCCACCACTTTTTCCATGGTTTTGGGTACCAGATTTTGATACATTTCTGACAAGCAGCATGAGTATAGATAACAGGACATAACACCATCTGTTCAGAACTGATATTTTCTCTGCAAAATCACTTTATGTTGTGCAGCTGATTCTTGTCATCTGTTATCTCAAAACTTCTATTATTTCACTTCAGCTTTAACTATGAACACACATATGAGATGCATGTTTGTGGCTGAAGAAGCAGATGAACAGCTACTTACTGGCTGCAGTTTGACATTCAAGAAAACACAAGTCACTTCCACCCAGCTCAGCCAGGAGCTCTCTGAAGCTTTTGTGTGTTAGGAGTATTGCCACTCCTATCAAACCTGATAGAAAAATATCATCTAGAAGGTTCTCCTGCATTGCTGTGTTTCATTGCCCCAAAACAGTAGCTCAGAAGATCATGATTTTCACTCTACATTAGAAATTACTGGTCAAATATTTAGCTACCCAGGGATACTCCCTAATCCTTATTAAATAGGTCAAATAATTTAAGAGTACATGGCACATATTTATTTTGCACTTCTCCCTGTCCTTCTGATTTTTAAACATTTTATATTTACAGGGACTCTAAACCCAGAACTGTGACTCAGTTTTGGTCTGAAGCCTTTAGGCAGGGTAAACTCAATAAAGATTTCCTAATCAGTATCAGCAATGCATTGGTTCAAGAAAGAAGAGTAACCAGTTGGAGTATATTCATTACTCAGGTAGGCTAATATAATGCTTTTCTCTACTCATATATAGAGTATCTCACCAGGCAAATATCTATGTCTTAGAGTAAGGCTGGTAAAATATATTGTATAGCAAGGTTCGATTGTTAAGTTTGGATAGTCATGAGTAAAACAGAATGCAACTGCTTGTCATTAAAAGATGGATGCCTTCAGCAGAGCTTGGACAAAATGATCCATGTTTCCATAAACAACAGGGATTATTAATCCCAAATTCTTGTTATTTAGACTTTTGCCTATGATTCATGTGGCCTTTATTCTCACAGCATCAATCTTAGCTGGGTGGCAGAAGTGCTGCTGCTCTACGGTCCAACTTTCAAGGAATTGCTAAAAGCAAGCAAGCTCTGCCCCCTGACAATGAGGGTTTTTCCTTGTAGGTTGGGCTCCCACTATAGTCCTTAGACTGTCCCACAGGCTCTGTGCTATGGGCATGCCTCCTTGCCTCTCCCTAGATTTAGGACAGCAGCACTGCAACAATTAGTTTCACTGTCATCATGCCTCGCTGGCATTGTCAATGCACTTGGAGAATGAATTTCATACATCTCTGGCTTAGGCCATACTGTCAAGACAGAAGAGACAGATACCTACAGCTTCATCGCTTTAGCAGCACACTGCTGGGTTGGCATTTACCGATCAAAAGAAACATTGCCTGAAGAATTTCCTCTGTCCAAAGATAAAAGGAATACAATACTTTCATGGTAAATTTGTCTGTGTGTGTTCAGTTACTACTCTTCGGGCATGAAATAAGAAGCTGTTTGTAGAGATCATATTCCCAAACAAAGCACCCTGTGGGAAGAGCCAGATGCTCAAAGGTAGTTAAGTAACGCATCTTTATCGTAGCTGTCACAACATTCCCAACCAGAATATATTTTCACAGCTCCCTCCACGCTGAACTAGCTTCTGCAGCTATTTATCACATACTGGTCAAGCACGTGCAGCCCCTCTCCTACGGTGTGAATACAAGAGGTACACAAATACACAAAAGTACTCTTTGTTGCCTGTGCAATATGTTGTTCAGTAGGTCAGCAAGAGACCCCCCTCAAGTATTGAAGCTGCAGCTGTTGAAGGGATTAGGAAATCTTAAGCAAAGAATCAACTTCTGGAGGCAGAGCAACTTCTTCTGTTACTGTATTCCAAAGGCTTTTGAAAGCCTTGGGGCTAGCGTGACTCATACCAGTGGCTTTTATACCAACATTTAAACAAAGGAAGTTTACTTTTGTGTTGAGCATTTGCAAAAGTTTCAGCGCAACTGAGGACTATCTTTGGCTATTCTAGCACCAGGTCTCTGCTGGGCACTCCCAGCAGTCCCTCTGAAAACCCCATCAGTGGGAAACACAAGGCTCAGCAAGGATTTGGGGAAACAAGCACCTGTCATTCTGCCTCACTGTCATGACTCAGGGCTTTACTCCTCCAGTATTTTCACATAAAACATATCCTCACTAAGGTTCACAGCCTCTGAACCTCAGCAAGGACCCTAAATGCTTGAGTCATTCAAAACTCGATGGAGAAAGGAGAAATGCAACAGCCCCCTGCCAGCTGGAGCCTTACTTAATTCACTTACACTTCATTTCAGCATGCTGCATTTTCAGGTAAGCCTCATACAGCAGAGGTGACATTTGCCATGCCATCATTTCTCTTCTTTTAGGTCCATTTGACCTTAGGGCCTTCTGGTCCCCCAGTTAAGGTCCTCATGAACTCATCAATGATCACGAGTGCACACCTTCCAGCCCTCTGTTTTACCGAGTCCTTGTGTGATTGTTGGCTCTAGTGTATCCATGCATGTCACACAGAAAAATGGCTGCTCATAGCAAGTAAAACCAAGAACAAAACCAGAATCAGTGGCTCAGCTGTGGATGTGACTACTGCCTAATGCCATAGCAACCTGACATGCATTTTAAAGCTTTCATGAAGGCTTAAAGAGGAGCTCTCAACCTCTTTGAACAGAGCAAAGCGAACTTCATTTAGGTACATTTAAACACTTTCCTCATATGTGATCCCTTGAAATATATCTGATCTGATGTTCTTGCTTCAACTTTTTTAAGAGATCCAGGAGCAACCTGCATTTGCACAGCAAGATAGACACAGAGAAGTTAATTTTGTAACCTGCCTTTCCTAATTCCCCTCTTACCAACCTTTTCAAAGTTTTACTCATATATTTTCCCTTTCATCTTCTTCTTTGTAGTTGGGAGATAGATGAAACAGAAAGACTAACAAAATAGGGATGTAGTCCACACCCCAGGCCTTTAGTTGACCAATAGCAAATACTCAGCCTCTTGGGAGCCAGCTGAGTTCCAGCTTTCCTCAGTCTGTGCAGATACACTGCCTAAACCTTCTCGTCTGCCTCAGCTGCGCTGGCAGCAAAATGCTTATCAATATTTTGCTGGGTTCCAATTGTTCTTATACATATGACACATATCTTGTTCAAGCTTGCTCACTGGGAAAAATTAGAACCCAGTTCATCAGAACTACTATTTAAAACCTCCTGATCACAAAAGCATGTGGTGAATCTTACCAAATCCTTACCATCCCACTATTTTGACTTAAATTTTAGAAAAGTCTTTCGAGACTTAGAAAGCCTGTCATATTGATGACACTAAAACTTAGCCATTCTGCATGTATACAGAAAGCAAGTTGTATTGCATCAGGGGAACTTTACCCATCTCAGTTGCTACAAGCTTATTCAAATGGTTTCAGGTGATGTACATTTGTCTCATTTATCTTATCCTATACCTTCAGAAATTCTGCTTTGCCTTAAAAAATTATACAATACTATTAAAACAAATCCTGAGAGTATAGTTTCTAAAGTGTGTCTGCTGAAGGCAGATGACATTTTGGTTAGGAAAAAAATTATTTGGGAAAAAAGCCATTATTCGTTAAATGTTAAGAACATTTGGGTTAAACTAAGTAAAACTTTCAGTCCTGCGAGCGCTAGAATTCCACAGCTGAAACATCATATTTAAGTTTTGTACTGCAATACACAGTTTCTGTTTCAGTATTTCCATGACTTTTTCTCCTATCTGTAGCAATTCCCCAGACTGCAGGTGCTTGCCCTAGACTAGTTTTTTCCATTATTTCAGTTCTATGCTTGCCACAATTAATTTACCACAGCTTTGATATTCATTCCTCCCTCCACCTTCTCACATGATTCTTTACCATCTTTGAGCTCAACCTCGCAGACTTGCCAGTGTAGATATGACCAAAAGGAGTGGGCCCAATGCTTCCCACATCACAGTTACTGCACGTGAAGAGCCAAAAAAATGTGTACACAAGCTGTAAATCTCCATAATCTACTGCTGAATGTGTTACTGTCAGCAGGTCCTTTCACAGCCAGCTCTGTTTAAGGTGAGCTCAGCATCTAGACCGAGAACATCTGTGTGTTCTTTAGCATGAACATGTTACCTAACTGGTACAGGGCATTTTTGCCCAGTTATTTGGTGTAAATTTCTGTGTTCTTGCACATAGCAGACAGAAGTTCAGAAATCCAGTCTATAAACCTTTGACTTCATTATTTGTTTATGCTCCTCCAGGCCTTGTAAATATTTGGGTATGCTATTTTTTCAAAGTATCCTATCAAAAGGACTTCTTTTTCTATTTATGTTATATTGTTCTATAAATACTAAATAGTTTGTCATTGATAGCACTCACATTATGTGGAGGGGGAAAAAGAAAAAAGGCCTAAAATGTGAGGGTAATAATCTATAAGTCTCTAGTTGATTGCAATTATTGTATCGTCTTTCTTTATTAATAACTCATTGTGAATTTGTCCTGACTCTCAGCATTGGTGATGGAGGGTGAAAGAAGCATTGAAAATTGCAGTCCTGGCTTACAGGACTCCCAAGGGATGTTTACAGGTTTTGTTGCACCAGACCTGCATTTTGTCAACTACAGAAGCACAAAAATTAGTTCTGTCTTGCACTGATTAGCAATAGTATTCATAATCAGTTTCATTACTCTTACTTGCCCTTTCTTAAAGAGGAAACTGTGCCATTTCAATTTCTCTTGCAAAATCAGTCTCTAGCTAGAAAGGACTGACAAAAAACCATCTTGGTTAAAGCCAACTGCCCCCTTCACTCTTTAGCATTTTGTAATTAGCCGTTTACAAAAATGCCATTGTGGAAGTAGAGCAGTACCTTTTCCTCTTCACAATATTTCCTAATTACTGTGAAACCTACACAAGTGGTACTGTAGTTCTCAGTCATACTAGAGTTTTCTCTCTCAGTAGTCAGAGGCCTTTCCCGGTGGGGCAGATTAATACAGCTTTCCAGTACCTTTTGGAGTTTTCCTATAGAAGAAAAGAATTCTTTTTGCATGTCTCTTTGTGACCAAAATTAAACCTGTCCAAGTCAGAATTCAGAATGACTTAATTTTTTAATTAAGACATTACACACAGGAGAGAGAGAGCTTTCCTTGGTAACTTGGTTCAGTTTGTTACTAGCCCCACAGGGTGCCTGAGAGCTAATGAAGTGAAGGAGGTCCTAATTATATAGCCCAGTGACAAAATACCACTCCATTCAGGGCAAAGCAGAGGGATGAAAAGGTCATCCTAACCTTTTCACCCCTCTGCTTTGCCCTGAATGGACCTTTCCTGCACGAGTCTTAGATAACCTACAAAAAGGAGAGTTGAAGTCTGTGTTGCTTCCAAGAGGGACAAAACTGGAGGAAAAGCAGCAACCTTAAATGACCTTTTGTTGAGAAGTAGAAAGGTTATCAAAGCAAAAGGTGAGAGGTTATTTACTTCTAGGCTTGAAACAAAACACGTGTAATTGATTCAAGTGATATGAAGCATCACATTGTCTCAACAGTTTACTCAAGACACTTTTGATCAGCATTTAACTGATCAAAGTATTAACTCAAGTATTCAGCTTTGCATTTTCAACAAGTTGTTAATCTTTGCATTTACAGCATAAGATATCTAGTTAATTGAAAAGTTTCTTGCCGTATGCAGCTCACATTTCTTTACAAGTCAAATCATTTTTGCTAACTAGGGACGGTGTTTCACATAGGAAATAGTTTTCATAACATATTTAATTAATACTAGAGTCCTGCATGCCTTAAGCTTTGGGTGGGGGTAAGAGGCAATACAGTATCCTCCCCATTTTTAAGGGGGAAGAGGTAGAGAATTTAATTGCAGCTTGGTAAAGAAATAAAATACAGAAATGTTAATTCTTTTTGGGTCCTTTGATATACAATAGAAATATTCGTTCCATGAGTCATCTTTTCTAGAGAATAGAGTTGCATTGACAGAAATCAGTCCAGAAACACAATGATTAGGGAGGTGTGCAAAGGCAGACAAAAAACTTTATTTTTACTGCAGACTTTTCAATGTGGTAAGTTGTGTGACAGCAAGTGACTTCATGCACTATTTAATTTGTGGAGCTCTTCAAAGAAAATAATTAATCCAAATGCACATTTCTGCAGCTTGTCTTTTGCCTTTCTTTTGGTTCATGTACTATTTCAATACGCTCATTTCCATATCTGTTATTATTCCGACACCAGTACATCATTAATTAATGGCAACATGGTTTTCAAATTGCAGACTGAGGACAGTTATTCAGAATATGTATAAGACATCCTCCTTCATTGCAGCGATGCCTCAGGTGTCATATTCAAGAAAGCAAAGGTTGCTTGCCAATTCAGACTTAAGATAACTGTTCATTAATTGCTGTCTGTGTGAGATACGGCAGAAGCTTTATTGGTTTTCTTGTAGCTTAAATTTTCTAATGAGAGTAATTAGGGAATATTTTTTACTAAGTTCTTCATTTATTAAATATACCTGTTCCTTAGAAATGCCAGAGAAGCTTGTTACATTGATAGTAGTCTAAAGTAATTAAAGTTGATAGGAGCCTATCAGAATTCATTTTCTAGTCAGATAGTATTTACTCTGATCCTAAGGGCTTTCTAGTTCATTTCTGTGTAAGATCTTTGATCTGTGCTCTTATCATCTGGGAACATGTCTGAGCAGTCAGCTAAGAACACCTCTCATCAAAAGACTAACTTCATCTGGAAGCAGAACTTATTTTTTTGCTGCTCATTCTATTGCTCAGAAGAAAATATGATGCATGATGTAAAAGATCCACCTCTTCAAGCTTCAACAGACAATCTATGACATGAGAATAATTTATGTCTTAAATTTCCAGCTATTGGTTTCCACCACTGTTTCTTGCTTTTTTTTCCAGAACTTACAAGTTAAGAGTTTGCAGGAGAAAGCGCCATCTCTGTCTAGATATTTCCCAATTAGACCCTGCCAGAGGAGAGACTTCATATGGCAAATATTTCTGGAGATAAATAATTTAAACCTAGGGCCTGTACATATACACAGAAAGGAGGAGAGGGAGAGAAAAATGAGCTGTGTAACTAAACTAATATCTCCCGACACAAGCTGAGAACATCAGCCCTGTGGCAGCAGCTTGCAGGGGATCAGACTGCAAGCTACCAGCACCCGGCGTGCAAAACAGCCTTTCAATGAAACTGCTGACACCTTCCCATGGGGCTGCAGCATTAGCCAGCTGTCCTGGGACATCCCTCCACCAGGGCCAGCCAAGAGGTGTCAGTAGCCTTGCACTCTCAGCTGGGCGCTGGCAAGGGGATCTGTAACCCTGAGAACGCCCCGAGAACATCCCCCTGGCAGCCGACCAAGGAATACGTCCTCCTGCCATCCCTCAGGCTAAAATTATGCTCCGAGCAGCATGAGGAGCGGGCAACAGGATCAACTGTGCCCAAGTCAGCTTCAGGAGCTCCAGCAGACCTGATGAAACAATGCCTTTTTGATAAATGTTTCTAAGATTCCGTTCCTGAGCAAATCTGTCACACCTGTAGGCGATGGAGATGGGCTTTCCCCATGGCAGAGACTGCAGCGCGTGCTCACAGGCTGCCAGAGCTGCAGCATCTGTGCCCCTGCTGCTCTGGAAAAAGGCTTTCCACCGCCAAACAAGATGAGAAGTGATGTCTGCAGTACATACCTGAGCAGGGCTGGGGCCAAGAATTCCGTCTTTTCTTCTGGGGCCCTGAGAGAGCTCCTACCCCTGCTCATCTCCAGCATTACCAAGAACCTCCATTACGAGAGATTTCAATTAATTTTAGATAGGGCTGACAGTGGTTTTCGAGTTACCTGACAGAGAATAGAAAATTCATTGCCCTTCCAGCTTCCCTACAGCCTACTACACCTCAGGCTTGAAATTTACTTTTGAAATGCCCTGGGGTTTGTATACGTTTCTTTCATCAGTAATTTCTTGCTGCTGAAGAGTGAACACCGCATTTGGGTTTTCTTTCAGACACATGCAAGCTAATGGCATTTTTGTTTCCAAGTATTTGTGCCTACTCAGACACAAGGTCACTTTGCTCTCTTAGTTTATTTCATGGATCTACAGCTGCCTCCCGCAAGCTTCTCCAAGATAAAAATAAAGCACGTCTGGTCCCCATTAGTCTGCACACTGACAGTATCTCATAGCTATCTACTTGCCTATCAATCTAGAAATTCTTCCACTTAAAGCACCTCCAGCTTGTACAACAGCTATTGCAGTAAAAAAAAATCCAAAACCAAATCTGGAGCCGTAATGACAAGGGACTTACCTCAGGGGTTTCACATACATCTGAATTACTGAAGAGGTCACACTAGTTGGAAAGTACCTGAGGAAAATCTTGTACCACAGGAAGTTTACTGTGTCTTACAAACAAAGTTTCTCCAACAGTTATTTTTCCTGACAGGAAGCAACAAATCGCTAAAATCCAAATCTAAACAATGCTATTTCAGGGCACAGTTTAGGATAACAGTAGATTTGGGAATCCCTACATAGACTATACATATCCACTTCAATACAAAACATTGAATGCATATTGCCTTTAACTCTTTCAATGACTTACGTGAAACTGAAAAAGCGTACCGTTTTCATGAGCCTAACCATGGATTTAAAGTCTGTGCCCACTGATCTACAAACTCTACTAGACTTGAGTCAACAGAGATAAATCAAGAGATATAAGACCACAGTCATGATAACAGTAATTCAGAGAAAGGCCCTGTTCAGCATCCAGTCTCTAACTGTGACCATATGTGGATATCAAAGTAATAAAAATACAAAAGAAGGACTAGAAAAGAGCAAGACCAAGGATCATAACTATTTCATACTTAATTTGCTGCTTATCAGTGAGCAACTGGTAGAAGGAAGCCTCTTCAGCAGTGCCTTGCTGTGAATGTTCCCGTAACTTCTACATAGTCCAAAGTATCTAAAGTTGCTGCTTGTGCTATATATTTTTATACACTGCAATTGGTTCACTGGGAGGTGATGGGACATAAGGGCCCTGAGACCTGTGATTGTGCTGCAAGAGGGGAATATTTGGCTTCCACCTGGTGCGATGTTTTCATCAAACTGAACTCCTTTCCTCACTTACTTCACCTGTTCAGAAGCATACAATTAATGAGACATCATTTACTCATTTCATGCTCAAGGCAGTAGCATCGACTACATGGTACTGATTATAAAAGTGAGCAGACTTTGTATAAGTCACTTTTGTTTGCTTTTCACTCTTTAAGCCTCAATGCAATTTTTTGTTTTATCTGAATAGGGCAAATTTTTCTTATTCAACTAGTGCCTAAGAAACTTAACAATTCTTACACTTCATAAATTTTATCAAAACATTTTTCAGGTTATATTTTCCCTCCATTTATATAATTGTTTTCAAAGTGTTTGTGATAAAAGTAGATTTTTTAAAATTACTTTCAAATACTCCGGTTCAAACTTTATTGTTGCAAATGACAAAGATTTGCTTTTGCCGTTGGAAAATTATCCTTTGAAGAAAAGGTCTGATGTGTTCCCTTTCATTTGGTTTTTCTCTGTGCCCTCGCAAAGGAAATTAAATGAAAAATAGGGACAGCTGATTGAAGCACAGTGCATTCAAAAATTAAGCATTGTACACAACATGTTTTATCTTAACCATTTATACTGATACTTGTTCATGACATTGTGTTAGAATGATTTTTAGTTTGTTCTAAAAGTAATCTTCCTTTTATATATATATACACATATTTAATATATATATTATTTAATGTGTTTTGTCATGTCTTTAGAACTCAAAGACAGCAATTGCAATAGTTTCAAGACTTCTTTAGTAAAATAGTACATTACATTCATCATCATAATTTTAAAATATCTGAGTGTTAGGCTGAGTTTTGAAACTACACTCACCTAGGGCTGTGGAGAGGGATAAGAGCAGTTGCTGTATTACAAAAGAGTGTGTGATTACAGGTTGCTAAGGCTGACTTGAAAGCAACCAGGCCAAAATGTCAGAAATAGTGGTGAACATGCATGGATTATTCCCCAGGCAATCCAGCTATACCTCTTTTTCGTTAGTCTGAATGATTTCCTACTTCTTTAATCTAAAAATTGTCCTTTCCTGCAGTTTTTAAGTATCTTTTGCCAATAAAAAGAACTTTGTGTTTGTTAGTTAGGAAAGAGTTTGCTTGTTTAACCAAGTAACATTTTAAAATTGGAATTTTCTGTCAGCCATATCTCATTAAAAAATACACAGAAAATGCAGTAGTATAATAGGACAAAATATGAAGAATTTAATTGATAATTTTCTTCTGTCACTAGCAACTTTTTGGGGACCTACTTTCCTGTACAACAGTATTATATTCCCATTAAGGGGTATGGTACACTAAACTCTACGTTGCTATTAAAATTGTCAGACTAAATCAAGACAAAGATCTGTCATATAACACGTAATGTTCAGCTGTAGCAAAATAGCAGAATAATTACTAGCTTTGTTATGAGATGTACAGACAACTGTGCAACCCAGCTTATTAACTGGCATAGGGAATTGTTTAAAATGCTTCACATGGACAGTTTATTTCAGAAATAAAGACAGCACTAGAACTTGCGTAGCTTCTTCATTTTGTTATCCAGGGAGTATAATACTTTAATGTCAATTGCTGATAGTGGGTTTTCCCACTTAACTACACCAAGAAATAATCAAGAGTTAATTAAACCATTGATTTTTTTACTCATGGACTACTGATACTTGAAGTTCTACAGGCATGAAGATTTCGAGTCATCACAGGATAAGATGATGCTTCCTTGCCTCCTAGAAACCTCTTGACTAGTTGCCTTTTTCAAAAGGTACAAGGAGGTGTTCACTTGGAAAAATATTTTTCCATATCCTGTGGGTGAGAAAATTCCTCTGCCCTGTGATTCTTTTATTGTCTGAGATAGCAAGCAGTCAAAATAACTTTCTTCAAAGCTCCTGTTTCTCCATAAACAGTGAATGCTGGTGAGATGGACTCCTCTGGCCACATTACCCCAGGTAATAGGACACCAGGCAAGCTTAAGACTGCGTTTATTCTTGGAAACAAGGGACTGAGTTCCTGATCACAAATTGGAAACAATACAAAAGTGCCTCAAAGTACTCTTTTACTTAAGGGTAACCTAAATATGCAGCCAACATTAATCTCCAGCTATCATTTCCATTTGAGACATCCCTTAGCCATGGAAACAAATGACCAACTCAACTGCAGTCTGTCTTCAGAGGGCTACTTTTAGCATGGGACCCCAGCTCCAGTTTTATAGCTCCCATTTGTCTGGGGGCATAGGTTTTCGTTGCTATGGAAGCAAACAGATTTTCAAATGCTGCTTGGCATGTGTTAGTATGCCAAGGAAATACTCTTAAAAGTTTGTCAGAGACTGATTCCCCTTTCATAGAGAGCGGGATGCTTGGCATTCTGCTACAGCTTCCCACATTTACCTTCTTTTAGGAAGACAGCTGACACTACTGCATTGTGACACTACAACATTGCTGTTATAATTAACAATTTGCAAGTTGCATGGTATATTTCTTACCTTACAGGAGATTCAGTTCTTTTGTCTACTAATTTTCACAGAAGCCACACATACCAGTATAATGATGAATAACTAACACTTCAATTTAAAGGTATTTGTACCATAGATCTCATTTTTGCATTTTCTTTTTTAGTCTTGGCTCCTCTCTATTTCTCTTAAAATTTCACTTCCTAACAGTATGTTCTCATGGTCTTGGTAATTTTTCTCATTTCCTTCTAAGTTACTGTTGTCTGACACCTAACAGCTTATTATCTCCCTGAAACCTTGCCCCCTTAATATGTTTCTCATCCACCTGAGAGAAAGGCTCGGAGCTTAGGGAAGTACTGTTCAATTAGGCTGTGCCTGAGATAACAGGGGCCAAAGGTAGTGTGTGTAACTTGTTTTGCAACGGCTTCCTACATGTCCACAGCTTTAGCTGACCCACCTTGAACTCTTGTCAGCTCCAATCTGGTTATAAATCAGTGTAATCATCTCTAAGAGGAGGTTTTGATTGAAAACCTCCTTTTTTGATGGGCAACTGTATTATGTTAAGCCTCCTTGAAATCTGTTTAAATCTTTTAACTAGTAAAGATGAGTCAATTTTTTACAATAAAATTGAAGTCATGTTTTATTAATGGCGTGCTTGGGATTGCTTCACTGTTCTTTCAGTTGATTATATCTGTGGTAGCTCTCTGGTTTCTAGGTACTCTATTTTAGGTGATATTAATGCATTCATAAATGGCATTGAAAATCTTGGTACTTCTGTAACATTTAGCAACAGGTAGATCAGTTACATTTTTTAGCTAGAAAACAAAAGTTTATTTATTTGGTTTGACTGCAAAATGGCAGCTTTTAGGACACAGGACATAAATAGTGAAAGAGTTCTTAAGACATTTGAATTAACAAAAGAATTTTTCAGTATTACTTAATATTATTAGAGATTTGTAGCTAAAATAGAAGCTTGGGCCAGTGTATAAAAAGAACTAATTTGCATGTATTTTTTATTATCTAAAACTTGACACAGTCCCCAAAACTATTTTCTCCTCCTTTCTGGTCATGTTATTTGCCACAGTAGGAAAACAGTAGGGTTTGGGTATATATTTTCCCTCCTTGCTTGTAGCACCTCCTTGCTGCTAAAGCATCATTACAATCTTTCATTATAGGCTGAAGTTAACATAATGCAACAAGGCTTTTCTGAAAGTTTAATGGCTTTCTAAAGCGTCACCTTCTTCAAGTCATTCCATGGCTCTCTCAAGCATGAGAAGTACAGAACATAAAGGTTTTAATATGAAGGTAATAGTGTAGAGGGAAAAGTACAGAATAGTCCTTTAAAGTAGTATGGTTAGACTAGAATCACTGAACTAAAGGAAGGCTTTTACTCAGAAATGGGCTGCTATGAAGATTCTTAGCTAAAATTTTGCTATATATTTGCTCTGAGAGAAATTTTCTGTTGCTTATTCTCTAGGAGTTTGAATATCAGTATTTCATTAGCTAGCTTTTGTAAGAGGGCACTGCCTTCAGATGTTAGCATAATTAAGCTAGTTCGGGGGGAAGCACAAATATGAAATTCAAATGGACTTTCCAGTCCTCACCTATTAAACCTTCCTAAATGATGTGCTTTACCTCCTAAATGAGGCAATGCATTTACCTTAATATGAAGAAGATAATATACATTTAGAAAGAGCTACCTATTTGCATTGAAAGCAACATACCTATAATTTCCACTTTCCTGAAAGAAGGCATGACTATGGGGAGCACAATGAAAATTAATGCAATAAGAAACGGGTAATGCATTCAGAAGGAAAGATAAAAGAAGAATAATCCAGTGAAATTCTAGGTCTCTGGAGATGCGAGTTGTTTCTTCAAAGTGGGAGTAATACGGCAGCAAACCCAAAATGGTTTTTTCTCCAGATTGCAAAGGAATCACATATCTACTGTTAGACGATGGCAATAAAGTAAGTATTTATATGTGCATAGCATTGAGAATTCAAGTTGGAAAAGAGAAATTAATAGAGTAAAGATTTGGCAAGTTGAAACAACCTGAAGGGATATCCACTTGAGTAAAGCTGGGTAAACAGTTTTTACTCTGAAATTGAGCCAAGAGTTATAGTGAAGTGGGAAAAAAGTAGAATAAGATAGCTATGTTTTCAAGGCTGGGTTAGCAGCTGGCAAACATTTGCTTATTGAAGAGTAAAGGAGAGCTGACACAGCCGTGAAACCAGCAGACCTGGTCAGTGAGTTCAGCTGGAGGGTCTTCGGAAAGGAATCAGGAAAGCAACACAAGATTCTGGATAGGCACACAGGCTGTCTGATTTTATCAGTCTAACGCTTCCATTTTTTAAGAAGGTGAATGCATTGGGTAACCTCGAGGTGGAATGCTAATGGAAAAGTTCAGGAAAAATATTAATAACGATAAGTGCTAATTCTTCATGAAGCCTTTGTAATCCCCAAACTGTAACCTCAGAAATTCAGCCCTTGTAGTCTTGTGACAATTTATGTGCATTGATTAGGATCTTGACTGGTGATTGCAATTAAAGGAGAGACAGAGCCCCAGAAATGTGATTTTCCTTTCAGCTTTTTTTAAATGTCCTTTCTGCTGCATTCTTAAATTGATTTCAGTGCCTCCATTTGGCATCTGTCTTTCAAATCAAAACATGCAGGAGTGAAGATTCAACACCGTCTTTTCAAAGAGGATAAATAGGTTTGCGTGATGTCCCCAAATGACTCCGAATTGCAATGGAAAAGTAGTGGCCTCCAGTTCCTTCTAGGTATTGCTGAGCAATGTAACTCTGAGCCTGTGGAAAAGGCAGTGATGCAGCTTGTTCAGAACAAGTAGCCAAGAATTTGATTTCTTAGCAGATGCAGAGAAAGCAAAGAAATGCTTAGTCGAATCTATTAAATTTTCCTAACTGGGACAAGGTATTCTTGTTTCCAGTGTCTAAGCAACAGAATGTGATAAAAGTGTCTGAAAAGCATGACGGAAAGAAGTCTTAATTTAATTCAAGTCACTGTGTTTATGTATTAAAGAAAAAGACAAGTTAGAGTAGCAGCTGAAATTGAATATCAGGTTCCTGATTTGCAAACAATTAAAACTGGAAATATAAGGCACTTTTTGCTCTTGCATCTTAGAAATCTTAGTCAACCCTGTTCATATCTGCCATCACAAACCTTTAAGAGGCCATTGCTTAGAACTATGCAATTTTAAATTGTTCTTGAATGGAAAATGTGGATTAATTTTACCTTTAAGAAAAAATATATTATAAAAGTCAAGAGCAAAATACATGGAAATTCTGATGTAGAAATGAAGTTAATTCAGGGATTTTGACAGGAGCATAGAATAGCTTTCAAATTATTTGAGTAATTTTTTTTAATGCAGTTTTGTTGGTTTTGGGATTTTTTTCATGTGAGACTGGAAGAAAACACTAGAAATACAGTGCATTAGGTCTGTCAAATCTGTCAGCACAGCAAGATCATGCAAATCTTTCCTCAATGGTGATACAGATGGACTACTGCAGGGGATGTACCAGTATGGATTTTTTTAAAAAACAAAAACCACTAGGAATACTAGAATAAAATTACTCTAGCATGATATTCCAATTTAAAACTTCCTTTCTAGTGGAAAAATACTCCTTGTAACTGGGGGTGGGAGGAATGTTCAGCATTTCCCTAGCTAGGTTCTGATTGTCAGATTGAAGTTATGTATATTGCCTTAGAAAAAAGTATCCTTTATCTCCTCACTCCTTTTCTCTTACACATGCTTTCAGCTGTGGGGAGGGCTCAGGAAAACTGGCCAAATTGGTTGTTTATTTAACTGAAATAACACTTGTCTAATTTGGGCAACAGAGCCGAGTCACGGCTCACATAACTGCTTAGGCCTATTTCTCTCTTTGTTATTTACAACTCAGGAAAAAGAAGCCCACGTGATGTTGTTTCAAATGCTGCTGGTATTGAAGATCAGATACCTGATCAGTGGGGCCCCAGCAGCAGAAATGTCTTTAGCTGGAAAATTAAACTAAGAGATTATAACTGTCACTGACACAGGCTCATAAAAGTATTCTTATTAAATCTCTCCACAGGACTAAGGAACTAATAAATTAGCTAGCTCCTTAAATGAAAACTACCAAGTATCAACCCCAGGAAAGAATCTCACCAGCAAATTCTGAATTGTTTCTCCCGCTTCAACAAAAAGCAAAGCTCCTGATTATTTACTTATCTCTTTATTTCTAATTGTCTGTCAATTACAGAATCAAATTCAAGTGTGAAAATGTTATTCTAAGGCTTGCTCAGCGTCAGGCAGGTTATTTGATGTGCCATTGCTCATGCAGCCACTGTGTGTTAAAGACATGGTGAGGTATGCGGAGCTGGAGAAATGAAATATGCTGTCGGATGATGCCCAGAAATACCTCCTACTGTCTTGTTTCAGAATGATAATGCAGTGAAATATCAATGAGTCGGGTGAACCAACTTGTTCAGAGTTTACCTAGAAAATGTGTCTCAAATATGTTCTAGATTTGCAGTGCTGTACAAAAGATCCTGCTCAAATAGTTGAAAAGAAGCAATTTCTACTACTACATCTCTTTTTCTTTCGATTTCTTCCCTGAATTCATAAATGCGTGGACAATTTAAAAAAAAAAAAAAAAATTATATGAAAGAGTTCTGGACATGAAAGGTTTTGAGGAAAGTAATGGGACAGTCAGGGAAGGACTGCATCTAGCTGGCAGGACATTCTCCTGAGCTGCTGCATGTATGGGAAAAAACACGCTGGACAGTGCGTAAGTGTCGAGTTATCTGCTTTTAAAATCTTTCATGATTCTCACTGTTGGTGTCATTTTTAATGAGTCTCTTGTATTGTGTCAGAAGAAGAAAAGAGAAGAGCTCTCATGCTGCCCAGGATGATCTAGAAATGAATCAGTATTGAAAATAAAGCTATAATGGCTTGAAGGTGGTGCTGTGTCCGTCACACAGGAGGCAGAGGATGGGAAGGGTCTCTTGCTTGATCCTGACAGGATCCAGCAAGCCATGGCAGGGCTGCTACAGCTGCACTGCAGTGCAGCACAGAGCTGGCTCCACTCCTGGCTCCAGGGACTGAAGCACTGCGGGAACTCGTCGGTGCAGCAACTGCATATGCACCACAACCTCTGTAAGAAGGAGCAAGCACCCCTTGTGCTGCTAGTCGTTGTTTTCCAACTTGTGCTAACATTTACAGGTCTCCAGCACTTTATAGTACTGGCTGGTACTAAGAGAGTTCCTATAAATCCTGATGCAATCTTTTGAATGTTAGAAGTAAAAGAAAAGTTTAAAAGTGAGACTAACATGAGAATCTGCTGCCGATATGCCAGAGGTAAATGACTAGAGAGAGGGGCTACTCTTCATTTTGTCCACAAAAATGTGCATACCCCAGAGAGCCCTGATGGACAGCAGGGTGTCGTGGTCTTACAGAGGTTATCAGTCCATGAGTCACCTGCACCCCATGGACATTGTGAGCACCCCATGGATATTGTCAGCACCCCATGGATATTATCAGCGCCCCATGGATATTGTCAGCACCCCATGGATATTTTCAGCACCCCATGGATATTATCAGCACCCCATGGATATTGTCAGCACCTCATAGATATTTTCAGCATCCCATGGATATTATCAGCACCTCCTCCCGCTGAGCCCAGGCGTGTAAGCAAATGATCCAAGCACAGGGCGGGCAGAGCCATGTAAATCTATCAGCTCAGGTATGCTGCAGTGCTCTGGGGACCATTACACAAGGAATGTGAGAGATAGCCAACACCAAATGAGCTGACAGCTCCTCTGAAGACCGCTGCACACAGTGGAATGGAGTGCTAAATAAAACATTGAGATACTGACTTGTCATGCACACAAAGCATGTGGCCACAGAGACCAAAAGTCAGTCAGGTGTGCCTAAATCCCAGGACTCTGCTCAGAATCCTGGATGCTCTTCTGACACATGGATTAGCAAACAAAAGGCATCAAAGAAGTCAAAAGTTCAAGTGTGTTTCCACACAGCTCTATATTATGCTTGTCTGTACTTTTAATTGGTTTTGTTCATTACTGCAGCTCTTTTACAAAGAAATTATAAATTAGTAGTGAAGGGCACAGAAGCTATTTTGATCCAAGATATCCTTTGATTCACTTGTATCCTACAGTGATTACTAGCTCCTTTGTTCTCCTTATTGCTTATTCTAATATGGATGAAAACACTCATATTTTGTTTTAATTCTGACTAGACCAGATTATCACATCATTGTTAAAGAGAAAAATACTTTAAACAGCATGTGGCTTTTAATTTCATCGCCACTACAGAAAAAAAAAAAAAGACAGTAGTATTTTTAAAACAATTTATTTAAAACATTTATAAATTTTTAGAACAATTCATCTTAAAAAGTCATATACAGTGAATGGCTTTTCCAGCATACATAATTTTGCACATAGATTTAATTTCTTTACCTTAAGACGTGGTAGTATTATATGTATGCGATGTCTTGAAACTCCACCATTGACAATTAAAACATTTGAATGAAGAACTCTGAGACAAGGGTTTTCTTCTCTAAGTTACTCTGTCTCCTTTGTTCTTTAGCCAACTGCAAATGGCTGCAGATTGAGAAGACTGGAGGGAGGGACTGGAGTTAACAAAAATTGTAACTAGCATAGACATTGACAAGCATAAACAGAGGATGATTTTAAGAATATTTTCATTAAAAATTTGAGCCAAGCCTGCTTGTATCCTCTAAAAAGATACACAGAGTTGTTGCCAGCTCTTTCTTAGTTTCAGTTCTGTGCCTGCTTCCTTGATCTGGATTTTTTTATGTTACATTTCACAAACTGAAGATTCTAATTCAAATTTTCACATATACATTATTTTCTTGCTTCCAGTACTTCAACATTTTTATTAGTACATTTAATAATTACAGATTTTTTAATGAAATTTATTAAAATATCTATTATAAGCATGCTCATTTTATCCAATAAGCCCAGTATAAGTGCAGTTCATATTTCCACAGGCCTTTGTAAGTGATCAATAGGATCAGGATCAATAGGAAATTCTGTGTTGGCTTCTTCTGCTCTTCTTCGTCTATATGAACACATTTTACTGCAAAATATTTCTGGCAGCTGGTGCTGTCTGTACTACTAGCACAAGTGAACTTGATCTTGCCCTTAGCTTTCTTATATGAAGGCTATTCAGGCTTTTCTAAATCAAATCGAGTTGGCTTTGTTTGTGTAACAAGGTGGACTTCAAACTTCTTCATTTAACAAAATGTTACCTATTTATTCAGCAATATGGACATGAAGTGAAAGCAGATGGAGTTTATTTCAGGCACATCCAATATCCAGATTGTTTTCCACTGACAAAGGGAGTTTTATGAAAGCCCAGAGAGGCTATGAGCTATCACGAAAGGCTGCCTAGGCTAAAGGTACAAGTGGCCAAGCATCCACTGCTGCAGTGCAAAGTCAAAGCTTCTCAAGTCTCACTTCTATTAACTATCCTCACTTTGTTTAATAAGTGTTTCATTTTGTATGACTTGCAGCACTTTCTACGAAAAGTACAGATTATAGGCCTAGTTTAAGCTTTTAAGCTTTTAATTGCCAATAAACAACTCTTGGCTCATTTGACTTATTGCCACATTAGCAGACTTTACTTCCAAGTTTCACTTGAGCTTACCACTGATTCACAGCTGCTCTTAACAGGGTTGTTCTTGATGCAGTGGCTCCAGAGAAATAACCTGGGGGGTTTACAAGCAAGGCTACTGAAGAGCTGAATCAGGATAATTATCCAAAAATTATAGTGTTGCTGAGATGTGAAGACTTATTTGGGTTGAGGAGAGGTCTTCTCTCCATGGGCAGCAGGTCCACTTAGGATTTATTGCAGGAGGTTTCTAGAGAACCTGGTGACATCACTGAAATTCAGCACAGGCAAAAGTTTTGTGTAAATTTTGTATTAGAGAAAAATAGCCACAAAAAAATACCAGTGTCCATCAGGCCAGCAATCAGGGAAAAGGTCAGCAAATGATTCATTTTCTCACCAGACCCAAGGGTGAGCCTCGGGTGATGATTTTACTCACAATAACAGAAGGACAATATTTTCTAATCTGTGTAATCAAGAATCTGATCCTTTCTCTTTGCTAGTATAAAATATGAGCTTTTTCCACTGTAAACTTGTGTAAATGTATAAAACAGACTAAAACAAAACTGACAGGCAGTAAACATTCTCTGTTTTTTCAACACTACAAAATGCAAACCCCAAAGGACTGGCCACTCCAAATAAATTAGAGGTTCTCAAAGGTTGGTCTGTCTCTCCAAAAAGGAACAGGAATAATTTTGACATAAAAGCTCATGATCTCCAGCTTCTTATTTGTCACTTGGGCAAAATCTCAAAAAGTATGCGCTACTGTTTCTTCATAAGAAACATATCCTGCTCTTTTATTAACTTTTGCAATTTTAATTGTAAAATATAAACTTTTAAGTTTTGCAGCTCATTTATGTACTACAGTGCATTAGGACTAACAGAGAATGTGCTTGCTGTGTAGTTACAAGCATGGCTAAAAACATTTAAGGTTCTCCTCTTCTTAGCTATCAAGACCATATTTGTGCATCCCATCTGATGTAGCTAAATGCTTTAAACTCATTCAGGAAGGCTTTACTTTAGGATTCAGGTTCCACCTCTCAGATCTTTCTGGACAATTGTGTGATTTCATATCTTTTTGATAGGTTGATTCTCCATTAAAATATTGGGATTCCTGCTGACTAAGGAGGACAGAAATGGTTACTGAGGTCTGTGTAGTTGCAAGGCAGAGTTTTCTTCAAAAAACCTGGGAGCAGGAGAGATGCGTTGAGGAGGAATGTGTTCTTATGAACTTCACTGTATTCATGGATGACTAGATCTGGCAGCCCCACGTTAGAGTGTCAGAAGCTCCTTTCTGGTGACACACCTCCCTTCAGCTCCATGCTAATAAACCCTACTAGTTCAAGCATGGTTTTGCTAAACTTACTGGATGAGTTCAAATAACTTCCACCAGCTCAACAGAAGCTTGAAACTAGTGAGACAGTGAGGAAGGATTTACCAGCTATTAGCCCTCTGGGACACATATTTATTTCTTCTGTAAATTCCAACCTAAAATACACCTTCAGCACCTTCCACTGTGTTGGAGTGAATGAAGATGAGGAAGGACATAATTTAGAGCCTGGGTTTTGTTATTTTGTCTTTTTCTTTAACTGAAAGAAGCATCTGATGCTCAAGGAAAGAAAAAGACTAGTCAGGACTGAGTGCTTTTTGTCATGTTAGGGAACTAAGGTGTTAATTTATGCTACTGTACCTACCTGTAAATTTGTCTTGTATTCACATACATATGCTTGTTACATTAAATTATGAGACCAGCTACCCTCTTCCTAAAATCCAGTTTCCCTCATTATATGGGTAGCACCTGCCATACTTCCCCAGGTAGGTGCTACTCCTATATTTGCCAACAAGATCTGCTTTGGGCCTTCTGCTTCTCTCTGTCTCTCTCTCCATCATCCCATGTGGCTTGGCAGCATAAAGAGATTCCCAGAAAGGCACGGTGAGCAGCTCACCAGATCCCTAAAACTCGTCATTGTTTTTACCACCAAATTGAAAAATCTGGTCACGAAATTGAACACTCATGCCAGGAAACCTTCAGGCAGCCTCTGCTGTGACAAAATCCAAAGATATTCCTCCTCCTCCCTGCTCTGAATAGGCAGAACACAAATAAAGAGCAGTGGGCTGCTCCTGGTAGATCTGCCCCTGCCCTTCACCAGCCTGCTTCATGGCAACTATGAAGTCAGTCCTTGGAGTGATTTAATACAGTGGGGCTGGGAAGAAACATGGGTGTATTCCTAACATGGAGGCAGAAAGTAACACCACTCTTGCCAGCTTCACCTGTTTGTATTTTATATTTATGGTAAAAGTCCTAAAGAGAACCTGAGAAGGTACCAGTCTTTCTGGCAATTAGTATTTCATCAATAAGCAGAGAACTCTCTTCCACTCAAAATGTTCTTGGGAAGCAGAGTTATGCCTGAGGCCATTACCAAGCATCCTGCAGCCTTAGATGTTTGCAGTGGTGAACATTCAAATCAATAGCACAATAATTCTTATGCCTTTAAAAAGAGCTGTGATTTCTGTATTGTCTTAAGTCATGCTCATTTCAGCATAGAAATCCTTATGTTGGTGAGACTTTATCTCAATTTTTCACTAATTTTCACACTATTTTTCCAGCCCTCATGTTTCAAGCTGAGTTTTGTTCTGAGGCTTAAGTCATACCTGCCCTAAGAAGGCTGGAGTTGAAGCCCTGGTATGCTGAACACGAGCAGAAGTGCTGTAGTATTACCCAAGATACTTTTATTTTCCTTATGCATTGCGGTAGCAGAAAGAAATTACCAACAGCAAAAATTTCTTTTCCTGGTGGCAAGTGCTAGGTAGTGACATCAACATACTCTTTAAGCCAGTGAGTCAGATGGGTGCACCCTTGGAGATCCCCAGAGAATTTTCTTACCATTTCATTTCAAGTAGCCTTTTTTTTCCTTAATAGTTACTTTCTAATGAGAAACAGTGTGTAGCATTGTTAAGCTTGATTAGGCAAATTTAATTGGCTATAGTTAATGTATTTGTGCAAAAGAAATACTCAGCTCAAACGTGGTCCTTAATCTTTCAGTAATTTAGAGTTATTTAAATAACCACAAAGTCTTTAACTTGTAATGGAATGTATTTCAAGTAACTCCCTCTATTGTCTCTTCAACTGTCCCTTAAACATGGCATACTTCCGTTCCTGACCTTGGTGCTCCTCAGTTTCCACATCTCAGGAGCTACACCATATCCCTTTCCTGTACTCTGGTGGTTTGGGCTCCTCTCCTGTACACTCTGGTATGAAGAACACATTTTATGACTATCTGCCATTCTCTCGTTTAGAGTTTTAGCATTCTGGATTACAGACACCAGATGTAATTAGTTTCTCAGCACACCAGCCGTGCTTGCCCTGATATTTATCTCCTTCATCTTCTTGTTCATTAAGCTGCTGCATTCCCAGAGCTCCTTCCACCATAGGGGTCTGCAAGAACATGGAAATCAGAACAATTGAGCCTTATACCATAGAGCTACATCAGGATAACAGATTTGCTTGAGGAGTATTTTAACCTTTCTAATCATCACTTTCCCTCCAGGAACTTATCTTCCTTTTTCCTAAACTCGCTCTGCTTCATTTTTAGTTTGGCAATGCTCAGCAGAGAGGTGTCAATACAGCAGGACACCTAACATTTAAATAGTCAGCTACTAGCATCTACAAAAGGACAATCTTCCTTAAAAGCAATTGTTTGCTTGATTGTTATTTCATACTTCCATCCTAGCTGTTATGACACACCTCAATACATATCTGCTCTGGCTACTCAATTCTAGTTATTATTTCCTCTCAACAAATAACACTCTTGTTCTGTTCATGGTTCTCCTGTTTTTATCTTACAGGCTCGTGTTAATTCTCACTTAATGGTTAAATATGTCTAAATGCCTTCCGATGCCTGCAATTTAATTTTCTATTGTATTTTATCAAATGAACACTACAATCAGTAAACTTAAACCTCATATTATTTGAAGCATGCAGTGTGGATCCTAAAGAACACACAGCTGACTGAAAAATGCATCCCTGCTTCAGCATATTCTGTGTGGTTCATGCCTAATCATATTCTAATTGAAACCAAATTGAAACCAAATTAAAACGGAATTTGTTTCATTGCTGTTGAATGCTGTGTCCATGCCAATGGGTTTTCAGAGTACATCTCTAGTACCTGCAACTAAGCGAGCCAAAGCTGACAGTTGCAAGGGGCTGAAGGTTTCAGTTTGCTAAATCTGTCCCCTTGTCCTCAAAAAAGAGCACAAGCATGGCATTGCCAAAGAGCAAAAGTCCTCTAAATTTCCAGTGTTACAAAAAAGAGAATTTTAGTACTGACCATGTTTGTTTGGGGTTTTTTTCTTCTGAAATTAACCAAGGAATAAGCAGTACCAATGTACCTTTACTGGTCAGAGTGACACCCCAGTCATTACATGATCTGTCATTACTGATATGTTTTCTGTCCTCCCATTATTTCAGCCTGCTTCTTGTAAATGGTGGGGAAAATTATGTTCTACACCATGTTCATCATTAAAAAACTCTCCAGGCATCAAATTCAGCTTATGCTATCATAGACACTGTACAGAAAATCCAATTCCCTCTCCTCATTTCTATTCTCTCCTGTGGTATGTTTTCAAATGTACCTGTGCATTAGAGACATATAATCCTATTATTTCCGCAAGGTTTCATTAGTATATGAAATAAAACTCCCAGGTATTATGCTGGCCATCCCTATCCTTGTGTAAATGAGCAACCTTTTGAAGCAACAGTGCATAAGTTTCTCTAAATGAGGTTGAAGAAGCATCCTAACTGCAATATACAGTGTCATTATTGCTTCATTCTCTACAAAATCTAGAATTGTCTATAATAACCTTTGCTACAGCCAAGCTTTTCTCTCTTTATGCCATAATAGACTGAGAATTCCAGCTTACACTATCCCCTATTACACCAGTACAAGACCCTGCCTTTTGCCCTGTTAACTTTATTCCATTTTGCTATATCAATTTTTTTGCAAAATACTCCACTTCTAGTTTCAATTAAAGATGCCCCCAAGCTTTGTCTTAGTGCATTTTATCACAATGCTTTTAGTAGTTTTGCCTATCTTATTCAATATACATATTTACTAAAGGTCCCATGACAGATCCTTGCTAAACATAATTAAACTCCCCCTGACATTTCTAACATTCTCTATTTTTTCTCATTAGTAAGGATTTTATAGTTTATAAATAGTTCTATATAGCTATATAGAACTATTTTATAGTTCTTCTGGTAATTTCTGTCTTTGTCTGCTCTGCACCACTTTGATTTCTTTGTCTTCTTGCACACTGACAACTGTCCTGTGCTTGCAATAACCCATATTCACTCTTTTGCTACTGCAGCATAAAAATGGCCTGGAAAAACTTCCTTTCAAAAGTTCAGCTTCACCCCCTAATTTCTTACAGAGCTTGGAAAGAGAGTTATTTGGTGAGATTTGGTGTTTTTTTATCTTTAATGTTTCTTTAGAAAGAATTGAAGACTTCTCTTTTGATAAAAGCACTCAAAATGTATGGTAAAAGTACTCTCTAAAACAAGATTTTTATATTATATTCCTTTCATACAAGACTTCACAAAATAAGTGCTTCATTAAGGGTCTTTGATGCCTGTGAAGAAAAATCTCTATGCAACTCTGCAACATCAAGGTGCTATAAAAAAGCAAATCCTCCAAGTAAGGATTACATGTTTCCCAAGAGGAATAAAGAACATCCAATGATTCCTTTTCAAACATACCAATAAACGGTTTTTGTCCTGTTTAGAGAGTTAATAGGACCTCAATAAATCAATTTAAAACTTCTGATGTGGATCACTGTTTCAGTCTTTTAAGAAAAGTATTCAGAGGAAAAACATTTTTATGTTTCTGTTGGCATCGCTGCATGGCCTATTGCCTGGCACCTTAATGGTTTCCATAGTCTAAGGCTATGTGAAGGTTACTACCAGGCTACTCTTCTATTCATATTCTTTGTATCTTTAGTTATGCACTAACGTACAAACCAGTTTAAATTATGTAGCTGCTGCCTTTTAAAGAACTATTTATTCTGTCAATCCATTAAATTTCACACCTTGTCAAAGCAAATGATGTTCAGTCAATCAAATTATGTAAGTGTATGTGTTAGTGTACATTTTCCAATTCTTCATTTTCTTAAAAGTTTAATGTAAGTTGTTTTTCTGGTATCAAATATTTGTTGATTGTCAAGCATTTTCCCCTTAAGTTTCCTGTTTAATCCCAACCTGCAGTAGGAGTTACCTTGCGTATTTCCGCTACCTGTGGTAAAGTTCTGTGTACAACTGGCTCTCATCATAACATCAGCTCTAAATATGCTCAGACAAATAGACCTCACCCACATGGTGCAGACACTTGTTAAGCAAAACAGTATGCTGCTAACTATTGAAGCATCACACACAAATCAAACAAGTGAGTCCCACTGAACAACTGTCACAAGTTTATCAGGTTACCACAAATGCAGATACCATTTCAGAAGCTCATGTTGTGATTTGTAATCTTCTTTTCAAAGTTTCCCTACCTGTCTCCTTGTAGTCTCTGACATTAATGGAAATAGCCTGCCTTTGAGCAACAAGTTCCTATCAGAATTATATATTCAGCATTTCACAGGAAGGATGAATGTGAAGCCATGTGCATCCAACAGAAAGCACAAAACAAAAAAAGAAGTTTTCCCCTTATTGGTAGACCCATTTCAATTTTTACTGAATTTCCAAACACTAAACAGTATAAGTGGCCTTCATCTGGCAGCCCTGCTACCTGTTCTGTAACTTCTCTATTGGAGGGTCACGGCAGGCTGAGGTCTCTGCAGGTTATATAAACTCTTGCTGACTCTTGCACACAACCAGAACTGGGGCTCCAACACCCGCTCTCTGTGCCATGGATGACCACACTGCAGTAAAGGCTGCGCTTTCTCATTCTTCCTGGCACAGGTGGCATGTGGAACTCCCTCCTAACTCTGTCTTCTCTCCCTCCCTTGTAACCCTGGGCACCACTCTAGGAAAACATTAGTGATGCCCTCTGACAGGCTCCTTCTCCCTGCCTGGCATGCCATGTACATCTATGTACTTTGTGGACAAATATCATAGTTTCTGGGTTAAATATCTGACTGCAAATCATGCAGTCTCTGTGTGTGATAAACACTGGGGGTTTGCATTTTCAGTTCTTTTGTCCTTCCCACTCCCAGGGCAGCTCTTCTATTTATTGTTGCTTTTCTCGGTTTACAATGTGCCCCAGAAAACCTGTTCAGCTAGTTTTTCAGCTTCTTTGATTGATTAACTTTCTGTTACTAAGCCAGAATCAAGCCTGCTTTCTCACAGTGCTATTGTGTCTTCCGCTAAACTTTGCAATAGGATCAATCATATTTGAATAAACTGGAGAACAATTGAGGAATATGCATTCTTCGCTGGTCCAACAGCTGACCATTACTTCTTTTTACTTCAAGCTCCCTACAATCCTGCAAGTTTTCCTAGAACAATGAATTTAGTATTCAGTTTGAAATAAATGGCTGTATCTCTTTGCAGAACATAGACCTGTAGTTTTCAGTGGCAATCTTAACGTATCAGCTTAGAATTTGTCAAATTTTCTCTTTTGCCAAGCATTGAATAAAAATAATTGGCATATTCTGGAAAGCTGAATGACACTTGATCGTTCCACAGGTATCCTTATTTTTTGGGATTTTTTTGGGGTGGGTTTCTAGCCAGGCCGTGTTGCTCTCCAAGCCAGAGGGGAGAGGCCGGGAGGGACTTGGATCTGTGCCGTAACACAGGGACTCTGCCTGAGCGGCCAACAAGTGACACGGGAGACGGCAGCTGAAGTTGGGATACTAGCGGTGCACAAAGGGGCTCCCACTATGACCAAAGCACGAAGACAAGCAATGTGGAGACCTCGCTGAGCTCCTTTGCCTCTGGATCCTGGCAGTCCTGTTTTCCCAGAAACCTAGGCTAGTGCTTACGCAGGAGGATCCACAATTTAAATTCCATCACTTCTTCCATTTCAATGCTTCTAGACAGTGATGTTCCCAAAGATGGTCAGCTACCTAACCCCATTAGTAGTCAGCCCTCATTAATTTTCCTTATAGATTTCTGATCACCCTCTGAGCCATGTTAAAGAAGTTGTTATTCATATGCAACAATGTTTATACTGATGGATTTTGTTTTAGTTTTGCTAATAGCGTAAAATCTAGGACCTTTATTTTTTTCCCTGTACAATTTTTACAGCTGTTGGCAGCTTTTAAGTGGCCCAGGTATGTCATTTTCAAGAGTTAAAATCTGGCAATTTAACTTTGACAAAAATTCCTCTTTTGTATCCTGAAGTCTAAAATGTTTGCCCTCTCTTCCTCAATCCTGCTCTTTAGTATATGGTCAATTTGTTTCGCTTTTGTGTTACTTACATGCACAAAGCTCTGTTCTGAACCTTTCCCAGAATTTGCCTACACAAACAGTCACATTTAAATTTCATAGCTCCATGGGATGGGAGGACAATGCATGTTAAACTTCCAGTTTAACCTCTTTTACAGCATTATGACATATTTTTCATGACATTTTTTTGGGCACTAAAGCATACAATTTTTTCCTCTCACTGCAGCAGCAGCAGCAGCAGTCATTTTTTTCTCTTATTAAGTAACAGAAAAGCCAAACCATATGGTTCTTCTATTACTTTTAGAGATGTAAGAATACAGAAAAAAGAAAATCTGATTCTCATGCTTTTTAGGGAAGGGAAATACTATTTTTTTCTGATATTTATTTTGTGGTGAAACTGTGGAATATTGGAATATTCTTTCAAAGTGTACTAGAGATATTAAGTTTCAAAAATCTTCAAGACAAAAAAATCATAATGAACATGGTAAATCCAAGTTTCAGTTAGTTCAGGCGTGACCAAAATAGAATTTGAATACTGCTCATTAATTATAGCACAGCCCCACAATTTTTAACAAAATTTAAATATTTGCTGATACTTTTAGTTAATCTTTAATACAGTGCTGTGCAAACTAGACCATAATATGTCCAACATGTCTTCCTCATTTCATAGGCTTTACTCTGAAAAGAATGTTTTTCATCATGTGCATATCGATTCTGCTGATACTTACATACAATTTCTAAGTCCTACAATAATGACGCCTCTTTGTCTAATAGCCAAAAGTATCAATCCCTCCTCCTCAACCCCCCATCATTGTTCTTCCATTTCCTTAAAGATCAAAATGACTCAAAACCAACAAACCATACATTAAGTATCTTCGCATTCGTTATTGCTCCATCTTGGGTAGCTACACTCCATTTTTCACTATGACAATGCAAGCTCAGGGTATTTTTTTCAGAAATCTGCTTTTTGCATGTGAAATATAGCTAGTTAGCTGTAGTGTTTAGGGGGGTTTAGTCATTATTCCACAAGTTTTCACCAAGACTTTCCTTCTTGCTCCAGCAAAATTCTTTCAGTGCTTCAGGACTTCTGGAAACCTTCTGCAGTTCATGTAATGGCTCTACCATGATCCATCTAAGTCACTACAATAAGCCCACCAAAGCTTTCTTAGTTATAGGCTTGCCACTTACCATATTTACATAATAAATTAGAACACTTGCAGGAGCCTTCTGCAACATTTTGTGTCAGAGTAACCCAGAGTTATTTCCACATTTTAACTTTGCCAGAGGCAAGCCAGGTTCAATGGCCACAATGACACAGTCATTTTGTTGCATTTTTGCTCCTATGCTGGCAATTTAGAAATTGTCTTCCATGCCCTGTCACGATCCCCATCCCATGAACTGCTCTGCTTCCCTGTAGAGATTTTTCACATCTGGAAAGAGACTGGATGTCACACAGTATTTAAAGGTAGTGTAGGCAGACCCCTAATTTCTGACTCCTTGCTTGTGCCCCAAGGTTGCTTCCTAGGCATTTGGGATGCTGGGTCCAAATTTTCTAATGCGTGTTTTTCATGCTTAAAGTGCACTGTGAATGCAGAGCTTGGCATCCTCCTTGGCTCTCAGGGTGGAACCAAACCCTCACAGGAAACAGACATCACATTCTGTGTGCATACCACGACTTCACAAAGTCACCAGCAGTCTGACATGCCCCAAAACTGGGGACAACCTGTCCTAACATGGAATTAAAAGCCCAAGAAGAATACATGGCACTTGATGCCGATAAGTAGAAGATATCAAGGGAAAGAACACAATAAATGGCAGGTTTTAGACCACTATCCTGATAGCCTTAGTGTGCAAACTAGGTTTTGACAGATATTGGAGGAAAAAATATCCTCAAAAGGAAGAGCATGTAATGATCTATTTTTTCAATATGAAAGCAATACTTACACTAGAGAAAAACAAACAAACAATCGAAAACCGCCAAATGACCAAATTTTGGGTTTGGGCTTCCCAGAGAACAAAGGTTGCAACAAATGTCTCTAAGCTCATTTATGAAGATGAACTACTGGACATATTAATATTGACTTTTCCTCACAGTGGTAATATCTGTTTGCAGTTAGATATTTTTCCTTTGTCAAAGCTGCTGGTAAGGTAGTTATCAAAATTGAAAGATCTACTCATCTCTTGAAGCCACCCGTTCTGGTTTTTACTGGCTCAGGTGCTTGCCCACACGATGCATTCCTCGTTTTTAAGTCACTTTACTCCTAGCAGATGATAGTGCATTATTTCTGAGTTTTCAGCTCTCAAGGACAAGCTGGCATTTAAGGGCCAGTGACTCCTTTTTATGCTGCTTTGTGCCAGCCCTAGAAAGGCCTGTGAGCAAAGGAAAGCCAAGCTGCTCCCTAACCAATGATCCTTTAACTTATAGCAAAAGTGACTTTCATCACATGCAGGAAGAGAGTTGTAACTTGTCAAAATTTAGCAGGGCTTGCATTTTAGTCTGAATGCATGAAAATAATTTGAGTCTTTATGTCAAGAAGCAGTTCTACATACGGTTTTCTACGCTTGTTTTATCATGTGGATTTGAACAGATCTTAGGCAGCCACTATCTTTGTCCCCTTTGTGCCTCAGGCTTTATTAATTGTGAACAATAGGTCACTGTCTCTGAGAATGAAGAGAGGCTAATGCTTCCTAAGTACATTATTGCCTATTCATTTGCCCTTAAAATTGTTTGGCTGAATTTCATCTGTTCTTCCATCTGTGAAATCATCATTTAGTTGAATGGTGATTATGCAGAGCTGCTTTTCAGTTCTTCATTACTGTTTAATAGCTGTGCTGTCTTTAAAAGATTGTCTTATTTATACTATAGCTCAAATGCTCCAAACAGCTGTGCCTTCATATATGATGAACCCTCTCCTTTTCCCATCACTGAGTTCACTGGTGGGAATGCTAGGGTAGCTCTAGTACTGGGAAGCACTGGGGATTTTTTGGCTCTCCCTGTGCTCAGGCTGGAAATGAGCAAGTTTAAGGTTGTTTCTCTACACTGAAGCCACTGCTGTGGACATTGAACTCTAAGAGAATCTGAACTAGGGTTGAGCAGGGTTTTAAGCAACAACAATTTTACATAATTTTAATGTAATTTACCCATTATTCCATTTCTTCTTTAATCACAGGGACCTTCTTTGGCCCTAGAAAGCCTTAGATTAGAGGAAATGAACTCCCATCTAGTGCTATATTTTAATGCTTGCAGGGAGTACCAATACCATGCTGTGAAGTTTATTTTTTCACTGCCTGTTTTAAAACCTCATCAGTACAGAATATTTTATGATGTTCATATTTGCAATGTATCATCATATTACCATACTTTTGTCATCTATTGAAGCTATTCGTTATATCTTCTTTTGCTGAAGCTAGCGAGGAATTACATTCCTCTATTAATAAAACTAATCTGTCTTACAGCTGATTTCCTAGGAAGAATAAAATGTAAAAAGCAAGTGAAGGCTGTATTGCCCTGCTTGTCCTAGAGCAGGCAGTTTCAGGTTATTAAGCTGTTAGCCACGACCAGCTTGTGACAGATACATTGCATTCTAACAACACAGCTCCACCCGAGCCAACAATCCCCCCCCATATTTGACTATCACTTGTCTCAGTTCCATCAGCAGCTTCAGGGTATCTTTCCTGCACAAACACAAGTACTGTCTTCTAAAGCTCTTTTGCCAGTGGCAAGCAAATCTCTATTTTCCAGATGTATGCTGTTAATAATTAACAAAGAGCAACAAAACTTTTGCTCCAAGTTGTATAGGTTCTACATTCTACCTTGTCACAACTTATTCTCACATTTGAGAAGCATGATAAGAAGCCAAGAGCTTTCAATGTCTTTCAAACAAATGAGGCACAATCCTCAAACCAAGGAAAAAAGTCTCCATTTGGGGAGGAAGAAAGAGTCACTTTGTTCCCTGCCACAGGCTTTCCTACCCGAATGAAACTTAGGTCCACACAGCAAAATCAAAGTAAATGTGATTGCAGTAAAATAAAGCACATCTTATGCAGCATGAGTAGATGTCTCATGTCAGGATTATAGCTCACTGAGGATTCTGGGAACTCGCTCTGGGAGCAGGCTCTGGTACCTGCATTTCACAGTGAAATTACATAGAGCTGGCAGAGCCACTTAGCAATGACCACGGTCCCTCTTTCTGCTCATTAGGGAGGAGGCTTCTTTAGGGGGGGTCTTGAAGAAAGTACAAATATAGGCACTAACTTAACTGAGGTTTTGCTCAGTGGGTATAATCTTAGAATATATGTATATATATATGTACAAATTACTCTAAACTTCATAATTTGAAGATTATTAAGGTTTTGGTAGAGAATAATGAGATCTACTCCAGGTCACTGGTAAACTATCTCAAAATAATTTTATGTTGTTATGTTAATGTAGATATTCATAAACCAACTTTGAGCTAAGCTATGTTTTGAAATTTGTCTTGAATTTTAGACAGTCACGTCAATGGTCAACTACATTCAAAACTATTTGCATATGTCTCATATGACAAACTAGAATAGGG
This sequence comes from Origma solitaria, assembly GCA_013397895.1. Lineage (NCBI taxonomy): Eukaryota > Metazoa > Chordata > Aves > Passeriformes > Acanthizidae > Origma > Origma solitaria. Next base: position 519,528 of record VZRL01004797.1, read on the forward strand.
AAAGACTTTTCTTCTTTTACCACAGTCCAGATTTGTTTCTTTTTTAAATGCAAACATCTTGGTGTTGGTGGGACTGATCTGTGACTACTGATACACAAGACAATTAATTTTAGGGAGATTATTAAGGCGCACTACAAGCTGACTAATGGAAGTTCCTTTGTATTGCTTGCTGATCACACTCCTAGGATGCATAGAGAAAAATGCAATATACTTATAGCAGCATGAGCTTATATTTTCATGTGTACAGACATTCTGAGGCTGACCCCCATTTGGCTCTGACCAAGTCAGGTCTCCAAGCAATCTGTCTTGATGATTCAACAGCAGGAGGCTAAACAGGTTAAGTACACATTTTATCTTTATTGGCTGCCAGGAGGATTAGCATCAAGTTTTACTTTATGGGATCAAAACTTCTGCCCATAAAGAGGGTAAGGAAAAACTGAAAGTGGTAAAGGTGCATATTTATTAATCAGTCTGAGTAACAGTCAGCAAACACCGGTGAGATCACAGAAGTCCTCTTCATATTTCCAGCACTAAATGGGTGTAATCAAAGTGTAATCCTAACTGGCTTACTCTATAACACATCCTTCCCTTCCCATACCTTCAATAAATGTAATGATAAGGCTTCTCTGACAACATCACTCTGTTTGTCTTCAACTTATACGTTGAAGCTCAAGTTTCCTTAAATTAACAAAGGCCACTGTCTTTTATTAAAGCTTGTTCTTTTCATTTAAAAAGTGCCACTATGAAAAATTCTACAGGTTCAGTTTGTTTCTTCATTCATTTTGGCTTCATCTTCATGACTCTTAACATCCAGCTGTTTCTGCTAATCACACTTCTGCTAACCACACTATCAGCATTATGTACACTCCAGATCAGCAATGTGAGCAGAAATCACCATTAAAAACATCTAAACCAATGTAATTATCAAATATCACTGGGCCAGCTGATAGCTGTGCTTATAGCATGTCTGCAGTCTTCTGAAAAAAAATGCAAGTATTGATAGTCCAGCTCCCACCACTGATAAACAAGCTTCCCACCTGCTTCAAAAGAAATGGGGACTTTAAGGAGCTTAACCAGAAGGGGTCTTTACTAATAGTGAAATTTCTTTTGTAGTGGGCTACAAGATTGTTATAAAGCAATTAGATATAGCAGTTGTTATATAGCAATTCTTCGGTTTGTGTCATAGTACAGCTCAGCAAAAATACAGTGGTTGGTAATCTATTTAGTGAGCTCTTTATTCCAGCTGCTGGCAATCTACCTCTCTTCGTCCATTCAAACAAGTTTACCAGGGCTCCATGTCCTTTTTAAATAGACATAAATTGTTGTTTTGCCCTTGGGACATGTTGCTTAAGACTAAAGCAGGTTGAAAAGCATCTGGTTACCCTTGTTGTTTCAGAAAGTCTTTGGCAGGCTGTAGCTAACTTCTCTCTGCAGGTGTTTTTAAAATCAATTGTCACTTTACCTGCCATGCTGCTGTCTGCTATCCACGCATGAACCAGCAGGATGCATCCACTGGCACAGAGATGGCCTCGATAGTCTTACAGGTGAGCACTGCCAGCTGGCATATCCTGCCTGATTGCTTTACCTCTTGATTTTATCTCTTTTGGGGTTTACTCATTATCAGGTCTTGTATCACACGTCGAATACCTTGAAAGTATTCAGTTCTCAGGCTTCAGACAAAAGCACTCTGTAAGAAGGTAACTATGTTATTTCAGAGTTACCAGGATAATCAATGACTGAAAAACACCTGAGTTTGTAAAAGTCATGCATGTAATATGTGGAGCATTGTGGAACAGATTAAAGATTTTTAAAGAATTGCTGCTAAAAAAACATATAAGGGAAGCTATGGCTAAGAGCTTCTTTTCTCTAGGATTTTTCAAACCGGACATTTGAAAAAGTCTGCTCATCACCCACACTTCTCATCAATAATCAAGGAACAACATCTCTTACTGAATATTTATATCATATCATAAATCTATAGTACATTTTACTTATAGGATGCGTTTGAAACATGAGGGAGTTTCAAGCAAAATCTTTAATTAAAATCTTCAGTTAAAAGTCAGCCATTACACCAAGTAAGATAGTCAACTTTCAAATAAAATAGCATTTTATCAAGAATACTGTTGCAATATTTATTTCCAGTCATTTCATTATAAAGTCTTGAAGTTTGAGGCATTATATCAGCACTTTTAAAACAACTATCAATTAAATGGCAATAAATAATTCCCTGTCAAAGACAGAAAAACCCCCAAACATTCAAAATATGAAGGCCTGGGAAGCTGAAAGGACTGGAGCAATGATCTTTCTGTTATTTCAGCAGAGTTCCAAGGAACACCAAATAAGTCTACGTGTCAGACTCACATTAAGCACCTAATTCCTCGTCCCAAAAGATCAACTGCATGGGTTTTATTAGCATTTGCTTCCATGCAGAAATAAAAATTAACATATAACTGTTTCTTCTTTTTGTGATAGAAATAGATCACTTCATTCTTTGCATTACAATGTTGGTATGAAAATAAGAATCTTTGGCTTGCACATCACCCCAGAAAAAGAGAAAATGAAAGAAAAGCCTATGGCAGGAGAGGAAAAGAAATTGCCTTCTTTTCATTAGCAAGGCCAGTCACTATGCCCTAGTCTTGCAAAATTAAGATTTTGGCAGCCAGGTTGCCAAACCTAGTGCATCTCATTTAGCTGGAGGAAGAATGATAAGAAAAGTAAATGAGCCATCTTAAAGCTTAATTTCATTTTAAAAAAATTTTTAAAAGCCTCTCAGAAACAGTAATCCCATCCCAAATCTGTGCACCAGAGCTTTAATTTTAACACTGAGTCTTTGAAACTTCTAGCAATGGGAAACAAATAAATTAATTATTTTTAAGAAAAAGAAGAAATAGTCATCAATGTATTTCTGCCTGCTATATCCAAACATTATTTTTGCACCTGTTATTACTGAAAAAGAGCTTTTCTTTTTTCATCTGGTTTTTCAGTGATACAGGTACAGTTTTGCAGAGGGCATGCTGGGAGAGACTTTGTAACTCTAATGTCAGCTGCCTTCTAATGAGAATTAGGCAATATTTTCAGAATGAAGTATGCACATATGTTTTTGTTTTCTGAATCCAGAGGAAGACGATGATTTTTTCCTTTTCTTTTAAATCAACTTTTATGTTTGAACAAGCAGCTATTTCACCAGAAGCTTTGTTGTTCATATAGTAAATTTTACAGTGCACAAGAAAATATTTTAAGCATATTAGAAGGAAATTAATTATAATGTCCTTGTGACAGTCTTTAAAATATACACACACACATGCCCAAACACATGCTTAAGTTGGGACTAAAACCTACACGTTTCAGATTCTGGTAACATTTCTGTCTTTATGAAGGATGTATTTCCCAAACTAGCACATACCTTCCAAACAAACTTGGACTGAGAGCATAGATTCTCATCACAAAATTTCAAAATGTTTACATCTGGGAGCCCAGGCTATGGAGCCAACTAACTCACCTCGTGTTTATAATACATGACTGTATAACATAATAAGTCAGAAAACTCGGTTGCATTCCTGATTAATGCAGCAATTAGAAATAATTCTGCAAATATAGCATCACTGAACTCTCTCCCAGTCATTTATGTCTTAGCTGATCTGGTTTTCTAGGGAAAACAGTGACTTCCCATCTGCTGTCTGCATCAGCCACCTCAGATGTGTCAGTCACTGCTGAATGTTAGATATCCACCTCAGCCCCAAGCTCCAGGGGTGTTCAAGGTACAAGAAAGTACCTCACTATTGTATTTGCCTGAATTTTTTTTTTTTTTAATAAAAGTGAAATGCTGACTTACATATTAACTGAAGTAAATTATAAAGGCATTTTAATAAAAAAAATACAAATTTATCTAATTTTTTTATAGCCCAACTTTTTAGTAATGTAATTTGGTTTGGTTTACTTTTTTTCTACAAATGCCTCAAAGTGATTCCCAGGAGAAAATAGAGCTTCTTTATCCACAGTTGTATCCATATTTATATCCACAGTGTATGCATATATATATTTAAGTGGGATAATTGTACATTAACATGGGATTCTGTTTTTCACACAGTAAGGCAGTAGCATAATACCAGTGATTTTCAGCTGTGGAAGAAAGGGTCATACACAGTTACCTCTCAAAAGCCAGGATATCAAATATCTGTAAGTAAAATACTTTCCCTGTTGAAGGTTCTGCCCCTCTAATTTTGCTGGAGTTAAACAGGTGCAACTAGAGGAGAATTTCACCTGAGCACAAGAATAATAGCATGTCCTTTCCTAGGAGAGAAACACAAATAACCTCAACCAGTGCACACTGCATTCATTGACAGGACAGAAGCAAAAAATAAAAAAAATGGAAAGAAGACTCTTTCATCACAAAATAATTCAGAATGGGAGGAGAATACCTCTTCAAACAAAAACACTCTCGAAGAATGAAGGGTTGAATACATTCTTTTCAAGCAAGTAACATTTTCTGGCTCCCTTTTTAATACCTGGGAGCATAGCAATGTTCTATTTTGCTTGTAGAAAAGACATCGCCCAGCCCTCATGCAAAGCACATGTAAGTTTGTTTTTCCATGTAGTGAGATGCGTAAAGTCCATGTTTCACTACTGAACCCAGTCATATTGTTTTAATGTCCTGGATTAACATCATGAAAAACAAATGTTATACAAATGTCCTTTCCAAAGTAGCAGGAGTAGAGCTCCCCAAGTTCACAAGACTTACACAGACAAAGTAGGTAACTCAAGTCAGAAAATAAGTTTTAATTTAATTTATGCTGTCAGCAATGTCCAAGTCCATTTTAAAAAGATTTTGTCATATTAAATGGGTCTGTCAGAATGCAGTGACAAGTGAAAATCACTTATAATTGAATATCTCCATTTGGAGTTGAGCTGTTTGCTCTTATCAGGACTGATTTATCAGTTCACATCAGAGAAGTCTCCAGTACTCTTGGAATAATGTGTTGTCTTATATTGTCTGCATGAGCACATATGGTATCTCACAAAACACAAGATGAGAAAAGTATTTTGCTACTGTACATCACCAATATTCCATCTGTTTTCAGCATGGCCGCAGCAGAAACTGCTACTCAAAACCCCCAACTCTTCTAAGAAGACTTCACTTGAAATGCTGTTTAAAGTAAACCATAATCAAGCAACTGATAGACCAAGAAAATGCCTAATGCTGTGGTCAACACCATCATCTTCCACTCAGCGATGAAATGTGTGACAGACCATGACACTTTGCACTAAAAGAGATGAAATAAGAACTGCTTGTGGGATTACTCACAAGGTCTATGAAGAGAGTTTTGTTCTGGGAGAACATGGAAAGAAAATGTTCATGCTGGCAGAACCTCCATTACTCTTCACTTCCTTCCTTAGGTGTCCCCAGAGCCAGCGTGAATCCTTGTGATCTTTCAGACTTTTTCTATCTTCCTACTTTTGGCTCTTTAGAGTCATATTTTTCACTGGCCTGAGAACCTTCAGTAATGCACAGGTTGAAACCTCAAACCCATGATTAAACCTCGTTAGCCTCTAGATTGACTTGCCAGCACAGTACAGTTATACAAGCACTGATTTTCACTTCATTTGTTAACATAGAGATAAAAGCATGCCTTGTTTTTATGCAGTCCTTAAATTCATCTTCAGTAAAAATACAGCTTCATTTTTGCACATGAGTGAGTGCCAAGCACTGGCATTTTAACATAATCATTTCTATCTAGCTGTGATTGTAGCAAGACTGGTAAATGTGTACACATTTTACACATAAGCAAAGAAACACTGGCGAGAGCTCATGAACACAGTGATGAATTTGTAATCTAAAGCCAAGCCATGGTGTACTAGTGTAACAAGAGTTCATAATTCTTTATGCAGGCTAAGGAACGTCAATACGCTGCTTCATAAAATAATGAATGTTTGTAGTAATAATTTCATGGGTTGACTTCAACTTAATAGCCTTTATTTCCAATATATGTTCATGGATGATATCAGTGGTAAACAGGTTCTTATAAAATACGTTCAGTCAGAATTCCCATTAAGCTCTTGTTGGTGTATTTGGCGCAGGTTTTACATGCTGTCACTGTTTATGTGATGATTCTGTTTCATAAAAATTTATGTGCCAGTTAAAAGCTGGACATTTGCAATGGCTATACTGAATATTCTTATTGATCAGCTAGGAGCTGGCACGACTCTGTGTTGCATCACTTTTATACTTGTCCAATGCAAGTGACTTCGGAGTGGCTTTTGATTTACGCAGCAAAAATCCATAGACACTTTGCATCCTTTCCCGCCATCTGCCTGAATTTGTGGTGTCAGAGGGTGTCCCAGTCACTACCCAAGGGATTAATTTTCTCATTATTCAATAGGGACAAAGCAAGCAGCATCATCCTACACACAGACCTGCCAATGTGCTCAGCCTTGACCTGCCCCTGGGGCAGAGCAGGTAATGCATTCCCTCTGCTCTTGCCTCTTTAATAAGAGCTCTAAGAGCAAAAATCAGTGCTATTAACACTCCTCTGCTAAGAAATGGACCTCAGATCTTTTACTTGTGATTTGAACTAGTGACCTAAAGATAAAGACTTTGTATGTGTTCCATTGAACCTTTGCAATAGCTGTGTTCCGCATTTAAAATAAATACTTGTTTTACATTCCGCATGTCCAGGACACAGAGAATTCACTGAAATATTCATGTATTTTCAATGACTAGCAAAGCTGGACAGGGCAGTTCTCACTGTCTGTTGACACTCCCTCCCTACATACCATTCTCTCTGTTGTGAGTCAACAACTGTTTCTGCAGTGAATCAGATTTAAAAATGGAGCACCATGAAAAAGTTATACAAAAGAACAAAGCGAGAGCTACGTAAGCCAGTGCTGATGCCAAAAGAAAAATACGTGCTACCGAGTTCTTTGTTCATCCTCTACTAGTTCTGATGAAGCTGGCCCTAATTGTTTATAAAGTAATTACAATGGATAGTACAGAAATTATTTTTACATTCCAAAGCTTGCAGAATAAATATATATAATGAAATAACAAATCATTCTACAACTGCTGTAACTTATCCTGTGTATGTAAACAGCAAAAATACCCCAACAATGAACTATTAAATTGGTAGTGAGGAAGATGCAGCAATACATGATAATGACAGCAAGAGACGGACCAGCATTCTGACTCAACCCTGTGCAAGTCATTTCCAAGTGCTTCATCTTTCCTTTAAAATATAAGTAAAGAAAAAACATCAGTTTTCACTGTTAAGATGCTCTGAGTTCTGGAGGACATGAAAGGAGTTATATAAGTGCAAATTACTGTGCTTACTCATTCATATTAAGAAAACATCAGTTTTTTATTAAATGTTTTTCTTTGTTCAGAAGTCCCTATCTTGATGTAACAAACCTTACTCAGCCCACTCAAATGACCAGAATCTGTGATTCATTCGCTGTGTGCAGCAGCATTAAAACTTTGCCATGGCTTTGTCAGTGCCCCACAGTGAGATGGGCTGTGATGTCAAAGCCTGGCAGCCCTAGGGCATGATGTGAGCTTGGATGGCAGATCTTTATGAATCCCCATTATGCACTTTAACATTTACCATATCTTTCAACAAGTGTCATATTTCCTTGAGTCCATACTGAATTAAGACCCCCCCTTTGCAGTGTGCTTTTGGAGGTGTTCTTTACTCAGTAAGGAAGCAATGCCAGGAACACTGCCAGACAGGCGGGGCTTGTTTTCTGTGGTGTTGTTATAACAGGGATACTTGTAGGGCTCAGAACCCTTAATAGCTGCGAAGAAACATCATGTGCTCATTCTCTCTTAGAGAAACACCAAATATTACAAGGTCTTATCTTAACAGCTTTATCTTATCGCAATCGCCTTGTGAAAAACAGGGTTTCTACACCTCCTGGCTGTAAGAGCAGCCAACCTGCTAATTCTGACACAGGGTGCACGGCCAGCCTGTTGCTCAGTGGTTCAGAGGTTGCTATCCATTCTCTTCTGATCTATTCCATTTTTATTACTGTTCCTCACCTCCATTCTATCAGCACCCTTGGATTCGTTCCTCTTTAATCCACTTTGATGTAATACCAGCCGCTAACTGACTCACCAGTTAGCAACCACCGTCAGATAAGGTCCTGTTTTCAGGGAAGCTGTTTCCAGCTCTCTCTAGTAGGATTATCTGTAGGGCCAGTCCAGAATAATTTATAAACTGTGCATTCCATATTTTCACACGTTACCTACGCAGAAATGTTTTATTTGTTTAATTACATTTTATTTGGCTACTACATATCTTAATAATCAGCATCGTCTAATGTGATGAATAGTACTATTGCCAATGGTAAAAATGAGCTATGCTTACTGGAATGGGCCCAAAAGGTTGCAATACTGAGCTGAGAACTCCTCCAAAGCAGTGCTACAGACAGAACAGCAGGGAGGGGAGAATAGTCTTAACTTGCTTGAAGTGAGTTTGAATCTACCTTGTGACCAGATACATCAGATGTTGATCTCAACCCTCATGCATCAGAATAGCCTCAGAGATGCTAACACAAGCTGCTCATAGCCGAGCGGTGTGAATCTACCCTCACTGGAGACATCCTGCTATTTTACAATGTGTCCACTGGGCTGTCAACAGAAAAACAACCTAGAAGGAGGGTGGTTGCTCTGGATAACCTGGGAATTCGGCACTGGAGGGAGGGAGATGCTCTAAGGGCACAGACACATTATACAAAGGAGACGGGAGTCGAAGGTTCTAAAGCGGCCTGTATTTGACTTACAAACATCTAACGCAATAGGTATTTCAGAAAAAAAGTTGTATAAATGCAATGTATTGTCAGGTTTCATCTAGTGTTACTTAATTTCTCATTTTTCTGATGTTTGTGTTGTAAAAGGCAGTAGATGTGCTCAGTATGTTGAGAGTAATTAATGCCTACTTGTCATTTCCAGAGTCTTGCTGTTGGTATCCAAAAGCACATCCTGTTCCATGAGTTCTAGCAGGTGTATGCATTACTAAAGACTTCCATCTAGAAGGTTTGCTTCTCTGAGCAAATAATGTTTAGCTGCTTAACACTTGCTGTGCAAGCTGTTGAGCTTGCTAGTTCTTTCACACCAAGCTCAAGAGAGATCTAAAACCCAGCCTAACAAAGGTCAGACACCTGCAAAATGTTCAGTGTGTCCTAAACCAGTGGTATCAATGTAGCTTCCTGTGGATTTATTGGTGAGACTTTTGCAAAGACATGAGAAAGATGGCACTCCTCAATTTTCCTTCCTTAGGATTGAAAAGTATGGACATGCTTATGGCTGATGGCTTCCTTGAGATGCTTAGATAAAAATTAACAAAACCATCCATGACAGGATTTTCTACATGTTGTGTGACTATAAGTCTCACTTCTGAGGTGAAGTGGGGGTTTATACTTGAGTTTGAACTGCAGTATGGGAATTATGTTTGGGTGTGTCAGTGATGATGTATGCCATCACAAAGGATTTTGAACATAAATTGCATCAGTGGCAAATGCAAACAAATCTTTCAAAACGGTAAATGGAGATCAATATACAAAGAAATATTGCTGTGCACCTTAGATGAATAGAAATTCAAGTCTGGAGTTATAAACGAAGTTCTGTGTCAGTTGCAATCTGATGTAGATTCTGAACTGAATTCAAACCCGAAAGTTTCATCTTGCCCTTCCCCACACCTGCTATTGTGTCTGAAAATCTGTGAAGTCAAAAAGTAGGTCTCAGCATTGTTGAACCCAAGACTGTTTCTTGTACAGGCTTCAGAGTTGGACTCCTTGCCCCGGAACATCAGGTTTATAAATGCTGGCTCTGTGGGCCAGAAATACCACCAGGCACAACAATAAATGACATTGCTTCTATCAGCCAGAGGGCTCACTTAAACTGACCATGACATTACAGAATTTTCCCAAATTTAGTCTTCAGAGACTGTAAAGTGAAATAATCATATTGCATGAATCAGGTAAATGTTTTGGCAATTATTTAAAAGCTGAGCTTTGGGCCTAGACTATGGGCTTTTTGTTAGGAAGTTAACAAGTTTCAGTTTAGCAGGGCAAAACAGGTATGAGTGAAAACATAAATTAGACTCTTAAACAGCCCTGTGACAGGGCAGGACCTGTAAGTCTTCACAGCCCAAGTGACCCAGCAGACAAGAAATCTGAGGTCTCCTCCCTGTGCCTGAAATTGCTGAAGTTGTTGCCAGTTGTTAAGTTGCAAGTTGTGAAGCTATCGAGTTGATCCCTTCTGCCAAACATTTTGGGCACATTTTGAACTAAAAAAACAAATCACCCTTAGAAGAGTAGCCTGAGGCCATCTGACGTAGTTAAAAAACGGTTTGTAAGCACATGAACACGTCACTTTGCTGACTTCTCCTTCATTTTTACTGCTGGCAGGAACTTGTCAAATCAATATGATCCAAATGTATCAGCCCATACACTGGTGATGTTTATATTTTTATTAGGAATATATATATGTGTGGGTGTGGGTGTGGGTGTGCTGCTTTTCCCTCCCTTTTGCTCATTTTTCCCACAGCAGGAAATCTCAGCATATTTGGCATGCAGGCACATCAGCTCAGTATCACCTCCAGTGAGCACCAAGAGGCTCTCCAGCTTGAGGCTGATGAATCCACAGGACTGGAGAAAGAAATGTGAGAGGGGAAGCTTGGTTCAGTTTCATCGCACTGCTCCCTCAGGAGACCATTCCCAGGCTGCTGCTTCCCAGAGGCTCATTCCCTGCTGCTGGAGATCCTGTGCCAAACTGGCTCTGCAGCTCCCACAGCACCAGTCCCCAGGCAGGGTGGCACAGCAGGCTGGGGCACCCATGGGGGTCAGGGATAATTATTCACTGGCAGTAAGGGAAATGTCCACGGAGAGGACACTTTGCAGCAGTTCTGTGCCTTGGGTATGTCCTGTAGCAGTCACTGTGCTGCAGGCCTAATTTATTGCAGCCCTTAGGATCAGTACTTCTACTTCATTATCAAAGTATTTTTACTTGTCCTAGTGGTGTTTGCGCTCCTCGGGTCCCAAGAGAAAATGCTTTCATCTTTAGCTCCTTCATGTGTCACCACGCTCCATGTGTGTTTCTGTGCTGAAAGAGTCCTTGGACACTCCTGAACATTTCAGTCACTTCCCCATGCTTTCCTGGGTGTCTCCGTTTGTACTCAGGTATTTCTGCCTCATTCTTTGTATTGTTTTCTGCAGCGAGTGGAAAAGGCATGTTACCCTGCTCGCTAAAGTGGTGCAGGCTGCTCTCAACAGCAGCGCTTTAACAGAGATTTTGGTGTTTTGTTTTGATCCACACAGAACTTTCCCTGTTTTGCTGCTGCTGCTGCCACAAAGCGTGCAGGGCTCTGAAATGCCTGCCTGCCTGCCCAAGGCTTGCTTTCAGGAGACAAGAACTAGCATTTATCATTCATTCCAGTACAAGGCTTTAAAGGAAAAGGTGCTTTTTGACTCATTTTGACATGTAGCTTTTGATTTGTTCTCCCAGACTGAAGAAAAGGTTAAAATTAGACAAGCCAAACATATCATTTCACTTTCACAAACGCTGTATTATGATTCCAGCATTTAAACCAGACATTTTTCTGCTGACCACCTCACATGAAGACCTACTAGAAAATAAATGACTGACTTTTTTGACGTAAAAGTTTGTCTTTTTTTTTCTTCTTTGCCTGTGTTTTTCTCTTATTAGGCAAAGGAGGATAGAAAGAGGGAAATAAAATTGAGTCAGAAAATGATGAATGACTTCTAAATGAGTTGCATGGGAAAGTTAGAAAGTTCCAAAAATAAGGGCACTGAATTAAGATCACATGTGTTAAGAAGTAAATGTAATAGAATTAAAGCAAGATGTAGATTAGAAGTTCACATTTCTGGGGTATAACACAAAGGAGATGATAAGTGAAACAAAGATTTGAGGAGGCAGCAATCCATGTTAAAGTTAATATTATTCGAAGAGAGAGAAAATTAACAGCTAGGATAAAGGGTTTTTTGACTGGGGTAAAGAAAGAAAGAAAGTGGTTTCTGATCGGGGTATGCCTTCCACAGGAATGACACAACTGAGGATCTGAAAAAGCTGCCAAACTGATGGCAAGGCAGAAGGATTAACAAGAAAATTGTTGTATTCTACTTGCATGTCTTTGCCACTGAGTGCATAAGCTCTGGCTGATTCCTTGACTGCATAGCTTTAATGAGACTGTGAAAGGGACAGGAGGAGAGCAAGCCTGGGCTCTGGAAACTCATGAACTGCTCAGAGGGCACATGCCAAACAGTGAATCAGATCTTTTTTAAGTGAGAAAAAGCAACCTTGGTCAGGGCAGGGAATGACTTTCATTTATTTCATTGCTGGATAAGAGTTCTAGTTAATTTAAGGTCAATGTAAAATCTTTAGACAATATTTTCAATTTTAGCTGGTTAAATGAAGGCTTTTAAGTCCATTTTCAGCACAGAAATGAAGGAGGCCTGGTTTTCAAAGGCGATGACTTCAGTAGGGCTTATTGGTGCTCTGTCAGTTCCCAGCTAGCCGCCAAAATACGGATTTAGGAGCCCAGCCATAGCCAGCCAAGACAAAAAGTCTGGCCACAAAATATACTGCTGGGCTCTGTGTGGGTGCCTTAACAGCTCAGAGCAAAGCTTTGAAGAAAAATACCATACAACTGTTGTTTCTTATTAAAGAAACAAATATATTTCTTATCTATCTGGGCTGATTTAGATTAATATTTTATATAGGTTACACTGCTTTATCAGTATGTGGATGTGGTCCCTCCAAATAGGTGGATTTTCTCTCACCACCCTGCTAAGTCACCTTAAAACCTTGGCTTGTTAAAACCCCAGGGTCCACCTATTGTAAAAGAAATTGGTCACTACCACAGCCCGATCCGACCCCATGGGCTCAAGCAGGGGGAGCAGCGCAGGTTCCTACTTAACTACTTAAACTACTTAAATAGTTTTGTGTTTCTCTATACACAGGCGAGGACCAAACAGCTCAGGAAAGAAATTCAATGGTTATTTTGTTTCCTGAATTTTGTTTTATTTGCACTGCTCTGTGGAGAATAAAAGTTCCTGTTGGCTTCCTCTCTAATCAAAAGGCAACAGTCTTTTACAATATGGAATGATTAACAAATTTAGTGAAAATATTAAAAACCCCACCCCAACCAAACAAGATAGAAGAGGCATCATTTTGTTTATCTGAGATGACTGTAATTAGTTTATTCTACCTCATTAAATTTTGGGTTGTTAAGAACCTAGGATGTAGGTATTTGAGAGAAAGATTAGATTATCCCTCCTTGTTGACTCAGGAGTTTTTCACATCATTAGAAAAAGCCCTCAGTTTTAAAAAAAAAAAAAAAATGAAGCTTTTTTTTAAAGGAATTTCTAAGGTTTATCCAAAAGCAGCACCCAGCTCAGCACTTTCTAACATTGATCTATCTGAAAATCATTGAGGAACACTTAGCAACTTAAAGTCAACCATAGGTAAACTGAGGGATCAAAAAAAATTTTGATCCTTCCTAGACAAGGAGGATTGAACACATTGCTGTTCTTTTGTTAAATTAGGAGACCATACGTGATTTACAGGCTCCTGGCAGCACTATAAAGGAGCTCAGGGGAGCTATGAAGCTGCAGGAGTGCCTTGTTGAGCATGATGTATTTGATCAATGAAAAGCTGGCAGCATTCATGCTGCAGATCACACTGCTGTCGCTGCATCTGGGCACATCTTCTGCCATCCTTTAAAGGTCCAGGTTAACATGTTTCTTTTACATATCAGCATTTGAACATCTCTTTGTGAAAGGGGCTGGAGAAAATGAAGAGCACCAGAAGAAGAGAACAAAGCAGTCTGAAGTGCAGATATGACTGTCCTGTAAATAGCTGATAGAGGTTCTTGATAGAGACATTATCCACCCAAGCGCACTAAAAGCCACACTGAATATCCTTCAGTGCAACTAGCTGCAGACGAATTTAAGCACCAGTTGAATAGACAGTTAGTCAGGACATGATATCCATGTTTGAATCCCTGGATTAGTCCCACAGTTTACATAACGCAATCCCTGAGGTCCACTTTGTAACTATTTCTCATCATCCAAGGATTTCCTTTGGATTAATGAAAAGATTAATGTCTGGAAATCCTTTGAATTTCCTTTCAGCAGCATAAGGAAGCAGTGAAGTTATTTTCCCAATTAAACATCTCTGTTTGACTTCCCACCCTTATTTTAAAAGTGGTGATTTGGCAACATTGATAAATGAATATTAATGACAGTTGTCCACCCTTCCTTGACTTATCTGTGCTTCACCCTCAGCTGTCGCTAAAACGATTTGTGATTTTATTTGTATTTAAATGTATGTAAATAGAGGTGCAGATTGGAGTTCTAGTTTCTGATGAGGCCCATAAAAACCTCATTCCCGAGATGCTTCTTTTTAAATGCACAAATGTGAACAACTTGCTTTTCACAAAGTCTTCCCTAGACAGTGAACTGCTGCTCTCCCTCACAGATTTCTATCAGAGGATCTTTCAAACAGCTGACCATTTTCAAATCCTGCTATTGTCTCTACCTGCTACAAATAGCTTAGCCAACTTTGAACCAAAACTAGTCTTTTCACTGGATTATGCATTGCAAAAGGCTTTGGATTACTTTGTATGACTGGACCCCTTATTCATAACAAGAAGATTATGGTATTAAACAATAAAGAATTTTTGGACTCATGAGGGTTCCGATCTTTTAATTAATTTGCTAAACACTTCAGGATAGAAGGCTCTTGGTAATCTTCTAGTGCAATTGATACCATAGCAATTGCTATATTTATGAACACGTTAAAAAATAGTATGTGCAGCCCCTCTGATACCCTCGGTGGCAAAACAAGTCCCACTCACTTATGCTGTGTAGATACTGCCTGCAGCACTCAGGCTTGTTAACTTGGCTACTAGTTTTTGAAAAAAACAACACTTGAGAACTGATAGATTCTAGCACTAGTTATTATTCTGTTGTTATGACACTTGGCTGTCTCACAATCTTTCCATTTATTCATGGTTATTTACCCATGGGATTTGTAAATCAGATGAAATTCACAGTGTTAGAAGAGGTCCCCAGTGAAAAGTCCATTGCACAGGAGGTTCCACAAGTGCCAGTCTGATGAGGCTTCATTTTTTGTGAAGTGTTGTCTCATGGTTGACTGTCTTTGGCTCTTTCAATCTGAGACCAAAGTGAATTTTCTGCCATGGACAGACATTTATCACACCCTCTAATGTGTGCGTTTTCATGTCCATATTAAGATTTGATCTTAAATGGTATCATTTACCATTCAAAAGTGCAAAAAGGGTCTTGCTCACCTCTGTTACCCCCTATTTTCATTACATTTGTAGGAATTGAACTACCTTTTAAGCCTTTATCTCTCTTCCAGATTATTGAAATTGGCCAGCTAGCTCCAGTGGCAGGAAAGGATTTTTTTTTGGGTGGAATAAGTGCAGATGCATGCCAAGAGCGCCATTGAAATCAGCTCATGACCCACTGCCCTACAGGAGTTTTGGTCCAGCCTTTGCTTTAATGAATGCAGCTCCTCAGGGCAGTAACCTGGAGAAATGTCTTTCTGCTGCTCCGTGCAAGCTGCACTGCCTCACAATCTCTTCTCTTAATATAATAGCCAGCAACCATGGAATGATTTCAACTGTAAATAACTTCTGGGGCTTATTAGACAAGGAACAGTGTGAAGAATGATAAAATTGTTACTGTACGTAATAGCCTGAGAACTGCAGGTCAGCCTCACATCCAGCAAGGCAACTACCTACCTTCTCATGAAAAACAACAAACAACAGCAGCTCCCTTCCCTGAGACAAGGATCCATGCTTTGAGAACAGATGGTGCTACTTTTTATGCCAAGCGTTCTGCACTTCAGTGTTTATTGAGTTGGCCACAGAAGACTGCAAGACCAGCTCTCAAACAACACACGTGAGCTGTGATGTTTGCACTGTTCACACTGAACCCCCTGTCACCCTGAGGACCTTTTACACTGTGAAGGCATGGAACATGCGCATGACTGGAAATCAGGCCTTCTGGGACTTTTCTTCCAGATGATTTGTTGATCTGTTTTTTGGGGTTTTTTGTTTTTATTCTTTTTTTTGCATTTAAATAATTTCTGGAAAATCATGGCATCTGCTTTATAATGCCCTCAGTATAGACAGTGTCAGTGTCTAAAGCTGGTGGAGAGGAAGCACTAGTGCTTTGACTTCACATCCTTCTGGTTCCCCTTTGAATCCCTCCTGTGACTTAGGTACAGAACTCTTCCTGACTGCTCTCCTTCTTCCTAAAGTAAGTGCCAAAACTCCCATGTCTTCAACATTAGCATGCCCACAATTTCCAGAAGAGCAGAAAGCAAACCTCCCAGCTTTCCCTTTGCTCATGTCCCCAGTAGTGACCCCATATGCTGAAGTTTGGGACACCCACACAGGTTACAGATATTTACTGTTCTAGAGGTAGTAATTGAGACATTTACACAGTTGACATTTCTCAGGATTCAGCTCGGTTGTTAGCACATTCATCTTCTCAATTTCAGTTGCCTTTTCAGCACTGTAATGTACCACAGTTTTATGATCCAAACAACAACAACAACAAAAAAAAGACGCCAAAGTGAGTTAATCTCTGTAAAGCAGCAGTTTCTGGAAAGAACAATTCCTGTTATTGATTTCGGCTATTTGGTAGTTTTGTGTTTTTAGAGATCACTCTGAAAAGAAAGTACGACCCTGCAATAGAAGTTTATAGCACTTCACAACAGCCTCAAGTACTTGACAAATGCAGTTATGCATAACCTATAATCATCTACAGGGGCGCCTCCTCTGCTCTCAGCTGTGAAAAATCACACACTGTTTCTTCAGGAATGCCTGGCAGTGGTAAGGCTCCTGAGAGAGGCTCTGGACTTACAGCCTGTACATGTTGACTGCTGAAAGATGAAAGTCATTTAAGAGGGCCTATGCCTTCTGACCACTTCTGCATTCACTGCATCTTCCCTCCCTTTTCCTTTTTTTAATTTAAATTTTTTTTAAATCGCCTTGCAATGCATTAAATACTATGTTTGTGTTTTCAGTTTGAGGACTGAAAATGGATCTTGTTACAAACAGACATACATTTCTGGACAATCTACCTTTTCAAGTAACGGTTTCCCAAGTCTACGAAGATCAAAGTGGCTAAGAAAATATTAAATTGGGGAAGTTGTTCAGTGGTCAAAGTTTAATATTTATAAGCCAGTGGATCCTTCATAATCAAATAAGATCTCTTACACTTGGTTCCAAAGCCACATCAGCGGGCAAGTTGGATGACCTGCAGGATGGGTTTACTGAAACCCAGCAGCAGTGAGAGTGGAGGGAGAACGGAGCCAGCCGAGCCACCAGGGAAGCAGCAGAGGAACTCTGACCTAAGGTTGCTCACTTTGTTCCATGTGGCTGCAAGCTGTTCTTATTTCAGGTTGATTATCCTTCACTGGCCAGAGGACTTCAGGAAATCAGCGTTTTTCCTCTTGAGTCGGTTCCTGGCTAATGCACAAACAGAGCTTTGCTTGCTAAAAAGAAAAATTAACTACTGGGATTTTGGCACAAGGTTGGGCTTGTGTGGGCAGTCAAATCTACCAAGCAGGACAATCAGTCACTGGCCAGTGGCAATGGGGATGTGTTGCAAGGGACCTAGCAGTGTCATGTTCCTCTGGGTCAGGACAGACCCCCAAATCCACAGTTTTGCTCAGTTCTCATAATCCAGCAGGCCATGGTCCTACATGACCAGCACAGCACATCCATAAGTCATTGCTACTCATACACCCTCCACAGTAAACATTTCTTAAATATCATAGCTACAGGCATGAGATATTCCACATGGCCATTTCTGGAGGAACGGTTTCTATTGTCTATTTACAAACATTCTATCTGTGTACAATTCAATCACTTTTGCAACAGGAACATATTGGTAGACTCCAGACAGGATGCCAATAAACATATTTAGGCATAGAATTTGGACTAGACATGAGCAGGAGTTTCATCAGGCGCATTTTCTAGATCAGTCCACAATTCCCACCAGGTGAGCTCAGGTAACAATCAGTCAACTACTGTATTATGAAGGCCCAGTTAATCACTTATTTTCAAGTTGTTCCATTGTCTCAGGCTTGTCCATTATCTCATCCATGATGAGACAGTTCGGATATTCCTGAACCCCTCGCAAAATTCATGATTTGGTGTGCACACAGGCAGAGCCCTCTACCCAACTGCACCACAATTATAACTAAAGAACAAGAAAGCTTGATTTCCGAATTCATAAACCACAAATTAAGTCTCATAGCTTATGTCATACCTGGTTGTCCTGAATGGGAGGGAAAAGATGTGGAATAATTTTCCTGTTCTTGATGATAAACAGTTTTCTGTATTAGAATGTCTCCCTTGCAAAGAATTTTATCAGCCAGAGCAGAGGGTGATCACTCAGATATTTGCCTGCCCCCCTTCTAGGTAGCTGTGGGGAGCTGAACTTTGGGCTGTAAGATGAAGTATGACTTCTGACTTCTGTAGTTTGAAGGGAAATCAGCAGTTCTAGCACACCTGTTATTTCCTCTGCCCTGAGAAAAGAAAGAATTGAGAGCATGATCTGGACCTTGATTTGGCTGCTTTAATTAAAAACATATTGAATCTTTCAATTCTCAGCCAGGCTGAAAGAAAACTCAGATTCAGTTTTCATTCTTCAACTGGAGACAAAATTTATTAGTATGAAGTTAGTTTCTTCATATTTGAGAATTACAGTGTCCTATAAAGTCTGTAACTCTTGATACTCATATTTCATAATGAGTGCATTTCTAAAAAGTCATCCAGATAATGGTCCGAGGAGATGAGAGGGAGAGGGAGAGGGAAAGGGAGAGACAGAGAAAGGAAAGGAAAGGAAGGGAAAATGAAGGGAAAAGAAAGGGAAGGTAAAGGAAGGGAAGAGGAACTGGGGATGGAGGGAGAAGGGATGGCAGACGAGGGGAAGGGAGAGGAGAAGGCATTTTCTATATATTTCAATGTAGTATCATTTGTTCTTGTGAAACTGCCCCGTTTCATATGAAATGAGAATCTAAATTGAGGTGACTAAATTGGTATACAAGCCCAGCTCAACTAAAAACAAAAAAAACCCAACCTGAACCTGAGCACCCACTGCTCCTGGCACTTTCCTTTTTGATATGCATTTATGTAAAACAAACATTAAAGGTTTTTATGGGAGTGCATTTACTTCTTTCTCTCCAAATAATGGCATTCCCATGGTAATCTTTCTTTTCTTCAAAGCTTTTATCCTAGCTTTAGAGGATTTCTACTTACAGCAGTAACGTTCACTGAAAGCTATCAGCAATGATATAATTCATCAGTAGATATTTCAGTAAATGTTCTTTGGGACAGTCATCTTCTAACATGAGAGGAAATATAGTGAGAGGGGAAAAATATGAACCTCTCTTCTTAGATCCACATTCTGCAAATACTTGAACATTCTCAATATTAACTGATCGACACATGAATGTACAATACTCAGTTCGTCGGTGGAAATGATCTGCAGCTCACAGAATCAGATATCTTGTTTTAATGTTGAAGTGGCTCAAGTAAATCACATGTAGCTGAAAAACATTCCCTATTCAAAATTATATGATTGATTTGTATCAAAAAGCCAAAATCTTAATCACAGGTATTCAGACAGCTGTGTCTTTTTGCACTAATGTAAATGTTCATCAGAATGTCCAAGAGCTTCCATGCAAGATTAGTGATATTTACTCTGCAGTTAGCTAATAAGAATAAATTGCTGAAAGCAAGATCAAAGACAGAATAATTGTCATGAGAATTGGATAAAAGGATTCCTGATAGAGTTCTTGGGAATAACTCCATTCCCTCCTTCTCCAGCAATCACCTCCTGAACAGTACATCAGTCTGTGTACAGTGTTATGTGTGATTTCACAGAGCTTGACATCAGCTTCTTTTTTCTACTGATTGCCAGCACCATACGATGGGATGCATTCACTTGAAATACAAACCTATTGGAAGTGATTCATATCACAACCTAACCATCAACAACATAGTGACACAAGAAATCAACTGAAGTCAATATTTTACTTTCTACATGTCTACATATGTCCAGCCATAAAGAAATTATATTCATAATTTATTAAATCACCTCAGGTAACCAGATAAAGTTTGCTGGAATTAACAAATATTATATCAGTAAAGCACAGGTGACTTTAATGTGTTTCTGAAAATATGTTTTTACTATTTTAGTGTTCGTATTTTATGAATAAAAGTATTTTCTTATTATGTGTTTTATACTCATAATTGGTATAAGTCAAGGAGATCAGAGTGCTAGCTAGCTAGTTGTCTTAACCAAAATTCTTTCACTAAGCTTTTGGTTTCTGCTTTTGTGTCCTCATTACAACAAAGATCTTCAGATTTGAAGTAATAAAACGCCGCGCATTCCCATGGACAAAACCAGAGCTTAAAAAAAGCTCAGAAAAGATTTTGCACAGTTCACGTCAGACAACTTGTACAGGCTCAAATTGCAACAGAAGACAAAGATCAGAAATTCCTAGCAGTCTGTACATATGCATTCACTGAAGTTGTCTGTAATTTTCAAGTGATACTGGCACAATGTTGCACAGGCACAGAAGAAACCATGAGCAGTTTACAAAAATCTCCTTTACTAGGGGTCTGAGAAGACAAAAGCAAGCAAAGACAATGCGAAGCCTTCATGCAAATTCCAAAGCTATTTCAGTCATGGGAATGCAAACATGGGTCAGTTGTGTTTTTCAGTAAGATGTAATGAAGTGACTAAGAGACCGAGTACAAATTAGCATGATATTACAATGGCGTGGATACTGAAAATGGGAGAATTACATACAAATATTACTAGGTGAAAGAGAAATCCCAAGTTATATCATTATTAGCATAAATAAATGTATGTACCATATGCAGACTCCCCTCCCCCTGACTTCTAGTACAGAAGAACTTAAAGAGAAATTGTGTTTTTCTTATACTCTTATACTTTTTCTTATTTTGTCTTCCCTTCAACCCTGTTTCCTGCAGAAGGGTGGAAAAGGAGGTTCCATGAAGAAAATCCAGTCACAGTATGCTGAATAGTGAACAGAAGTGACTTTCATCTAGCAGATAATTTACCTAAGAAGTTTACTTTCTGTAGGCAGCAGTTCTGCAACAAACATCATTCAAATGATAATCAGAATGGGTGGGGAGCACTGTCTTTTCTAAGACTATATAAAGCTGTAGGAGTGCTTCAAAACATGGTCTGTTATAGGGCTCACATCCTAGATTTTGATGCTTTGCTTGGCTACCAAATTTATGTCTCCTAAGAGAATTTCAAAGGATGGAAACTTAAGCTTTGTTTCTGTTTTGGCCCTTGGATATCCCCTCCTTCCCACCAGCACCACTAAGTGAGGTGATGTGCCACAAATTCCCATGCTTCCATGGTGCAGGAAATGTTGCCGCTATTATTGCTGCTGCACACTGTAGAAGCTGCATTGTACATCTCTGCGTTCTCAGTGAATGGCAAAATAATAGAATGTTTTTCTATAGAGTGCTTGAGTGCGCACTTATATTTCCTACACTTATTCTGAAGTCCTGGACACGCCTGTGATATAATTGATGGCAATGTAAATTACAGTCTGGATAGAACTTAATATATCCAAGGCAGAGATCATGTTTAGTACTGATGTGGCTTCAGAGTTACATCCATATGGTTTCAGAGGCCTGATAAGTATCAAGAGTAACTCTAACACTGAAAGTCTAATGACTGCAATCGCTTTTTTGCACAAGAATTGCGAAAGGAACATAAACTGCATTCTTGAAGTGCACTTCTTTCTCTAATACATACGAGTGTTAAGCAGGACTAGATACTGAATTTCATTTTCAAACCCATCATTTTGCAATTTTGCCACACATATCTTAATCACGAGAAAAACAAATAAGACTCATAATTTTTACAGAGGTTTTCACCATAATATCTATCACTAGAGAAATTTCTTATTTTCACTTAGCATCTCTGCATGGAAGACTATAGTTCTGTACCATCATTACTCCGAACAGTCAAAAGCCATTTTTAAAAATGTTTTTATTTAAAGTGAATATCACTCAGACAACAAAGATACTAGCTGCTATATGTGAGAAGTAATGACCCAAATGGAAATAATGAAAATAAGTATCTGGGGTGATGAACATAATATTTTAATATACCTTGTCAAGATACTGATTTAGCATAAACTCTGGAGGGACTACAGCATCTTTTTATACATCAGTATTCTCTATTTTATTTTTTTTTAATTGGCTTATCTTCTAGGCTCCTGAGTAAGCAGTGACCATAAATAGTAACAGGATAAAATATGTTAGAGCATGTTTAAGTAATGGTAAGATGTTCAACCAAGACATCTTTCTGAGACAATATTTAATTAACTCTATCATGGCAACAGGAGATCATCTTTGCTTAACTTGCCATGTTTTCCAGACAAGCTTATCCAAAGAACTCAAGGTTCTGGTCATTAATGATCATAAAAGTGTCTAAAGAATTAGTTACACTCATAAATTTCAATATTCTGGTCAAACCCTATTTCAGAAAAATAGGTTTCCCTTAAGTCCTCTCAAATTTTCCACTGGGGTTTTAATTTTCTCTCCTTAAAAATTTCTCAACTATGGACCCTTCCAAACACCCTTGCCTTCACTTGGTTAAGTTGATGTCCTAACTTTGAAGAAGTCTTGTCAACACTTGTGAAACATCACGATGTTTGATTGTAGTTTGGTAAGATTTCTTAATTATTATTTTGCTTCCTGTTATTTTCTTTGGTAGGTAGTTTTTCTTCAACAGAAAATGTCTGCACTCTCTCAAAATGTCAAGACATATCATTGGCCATCTCAATATTAATCTGATTTGTGGTAAAATTGTGAAAATGTTCCCTTCCAGCAATCACAGAAGAGATGTTAAAACAGCCATTGGAGTAAGTTGATATTGAATTGCTACTGTTTGATACGGGTAAGAAATTTTCATAATAACCTACAAGTGTTACATGGCTCAGGTTCAGAAGATACAACTCAGTGTCATGACTGAAGTTTTAGTGTATGGCACTAAACTGTAAAAGAAATCAGTATAAGGTCAATAAAAAATTACTTTGATTGTATGTCAGTGTGCATAGGTCTCCAAAATGTTAATCTCTCCCAAACTATATCCTTCAGTGGAACAAAAGGGTTTGTCATGTGGATTAAAAATGTTAGGGTATGTTTTGCAAATTAATACCCTAGTAGGGTGCCAGAAAACAGAGAAAACACCATCCAGATTTCACATTTGAGATGGATGCCTCTGAAGGGAGAAGGCTTAGAGTGGAAAATGGGTTTGTAGCACCATTTTTTATAATCAGTCAAGGGTAAATCTCAGAAAAGAGTGCTTTTAGGCACACACTCATGTGCATTTGTACACTTATGTCCTCATATACATGGAGATGACAGTAACAGTCCACACCATTACACACCAACATCCAAATGAGCCTCTGTGTCCTTTAGAGCCTGACACCCCTGAGGGTGTGTCAGATTAAAAAATGCATATATAAGAGCTGCATATGCATAGTTATACTTGGGATTCATGTCAGACAAAACCTCAGTATGGAAAGAAGACTGATGGTTATTAGAGCCTCCAAGGTTTCAACAGAGGCTGCTCCTTACTTCTTGTGTATTCCATGAAATTGCTGCTCTCAGTAGCTTCCCTGTATGCTATATTCTTATGGGACAGTAAAAATTAAGAAAAAACCTGACAGGAATCTAGTTTAAGACAAACAGAAGTAAGCAAGGAAATTCAGAACTTCCAGAAGGTAGAGCTCCTCTATTGCTTGTGCATCTGAGAAAACGGAAGTCACTTCTGGCAATTCGAGGAGTTGGTACTCCACTGCGGAGCTGCTCAAAGATTCAGCACTGGAACACAGATGGCAAGAAATGCTGCACCTTTCCTCCTGCAGCTGCTCTGACTCTGTGTTGGTTACAGCATGCTGCCGACAGCTGTTATAGCACAGCCATCAATGCACGCCCCCAGCAGTGACCAGAGGGGGCTGTGACAGGGACAGGCAGAAAGGCTGCAGTATCCCCTCCCTTCGCCTTGCAAACTGTAGCCCGTTTTCACTTAAAGGATGCCCACACACTCTTCAATTTCCTTTTCATGCCTGTGCAGAGGACACTGAGGTTGTCTTCAGTCACGTAAAGTCCTCTGAGGTGCAAACTTCTTACACAAATGACTTGCACAAATTACAATGAGTCTCAGCCCAAAATGTATTCATAAGGACTGGACTTCCCTTTCCCTAATCGGCCTACAGTGCCAATGCCTGCACCTGAGCTAGTTAGTTCAGGTTTTCTAACTGTTCAAAGTTAAAAGCAGACACTTTTAAAGGTATGTTCACCTACTTTATTTTGCTTGTCCACTTTAGGATGAGATGCACTGCACCGCAAAGATGCCTCTTCCTCTACACTGTCTTTGAAGCAAATTCAGAATGGAAATAATAAATTTACTTTTCAGCAGTTTAATCCCCCTGTGCTTTTCAAGTAAAAGAACGTCTTGTAAAAGACATTTCTTCAAGGTGTCCGTAGTGTCATCCTGCACCTCAGTCTTCATGGGCAATCCATGTGACAGTTTAATGACCTTAGCTGGGTTTTTCCTATCCTAGTCTGAAATTTTTATTCTGGAGAGAAAAAAAAATTCTTCTGTTGGGAGAGAATAAAAATTCTTCTGTTGTTAAATTACTAAGCTGTTTAAGAAGCTGTTACATGACTTCCACAAAGCCATATAACATATTTTTAAGGGAGGTTGCCATAACCTTCTGGAAGGCAATTAGCCATAAACTGTGGCTGCATTGCCAAGCACCTTTACAAGGTTTCCTAGTGGCAGCTGGATATGCTATAGACATGCAGGCCATGGGTGGGCAAGTGCAGTTTCCCTAGGTCTGTGCTGTCCTTCTCCTCAGGAAGAAGAATCTGTGTCAGCCATTCAGAGGCTGAAACTGGATCTGTCGTGTTGCTGGGGCTCCATCCATTAATTATCCTGAGGATTATGTTTAAGGCCTTCAGCTGACTTTGGAAATGGTCTGGAGCCAAAAGGAGGAGAGTGGCATGAACCTCTCTTTTGCAAAAGGCTGAAGCTAGTCAGCAGAAGGTTACACTTTACAACACATGAATTTGTCATCTTCACCTACAGCTGCAAATTCCATGAATTATAGTTACTCTACATGAAGGCAAACAACACAGAAAAAAAAAATTCTATTTTTTAAAATTAGTCCCATGAATTTTTACTCGTATAAAATATAAGAAAATTACACATTCGCACCTACATGGGTATTTTAATATTATTAGTTATCTACTCTGAATGAATCTGATTAACTATCAGTTGAATTTTACATAGAGAGCAACAAAGTTCTTTTTGTTAATGGGAGAGCTGGTTTTGAATGTTCACATTCCTGTTTGGAGTGATCTATGGGTAGTCTGGAATCCTATAACAGGGAGGATTTTGTAGAAAATAGCTCGCTGCCTGATAGAGTCAAAAAGTAGCTGCTGCAGCAGTAAACCTCTGCCAGAGTTTAGCATAAAGGCATATCTAAATGGTGAAACAGAACCTTGCATTTTAGAAACATATACGAGAAATGAAAGTGTCACAGGTGACAAAAAATGGCTTTTTCACCTGGGAAGGGATACATATAAAATCAAAACGTGCCGTGAAATTGGATTCCACGACACATTTCAAAATGAGGGAAAAACCAGCAGATTAATGTTGTTTGTATATTTTCAGCAGTCCTGCAGTCACCTTGTACTTAGCATTAGCCATGAAACGGTGGCAGAACCAAACTCAGTAAATATTTATTTAGCTCTAAGGTATTAAGACTAATCCCTTCAGTTTCCCCCTCTGTTGTTCTTTCACACAAATGTGAAAAAGTTGGCACATGCAAACTTTAATTCACTAGTGGTAACCTAAGGGGATGCAGAGCCATTTTAACTTACAGAGGTACTTGCAAAAGGAGTTACAAAATCCTTACAGAGTTGATATAATATAGGAGGAAAGGTTTAAACTTTGTAGTGTGGTGGCTCTTAACTGACTGGTGGATCACAAGCCTCTGTACAAAAGCCTGAACCCCATCATTTCATGAGGAGAATTTTGTACTGAATATTTCTGTGCTGCAACCAGGAGCTAACAGATGCTTGGTGGGGTTTTACTGGATCAGCTTTACACCAGTTCAGAAAAGAATAAGTGAAAGATCATGGTCCAAATCCTTTTTCTCTTTTGCATAAGCACAGCTTTTTTAATAGCAAACACTTGTACACCCTGGAATTGTGCCATGTATCTTAACTCCTCTCTGCCCATTTTATGAGCCCTGCGTGTTCCACTTCCATGCCAAAGCTCTGAAGTTGGGGTCTGGTGTGTTCCAAACACGTCTTCCAGATATCCACTTCTGAGTGCCACGAGCTTTCTGCTCCTGTAGCTGTCTCATTCTGCTTCTTCAGCAGATCTCCAAGCCTTCAGGAGACAAAGCAAGCTCATGCCTCCCCTTATATCTGTTCATACAGGATGGCCTTAAGGCAGTCTTTCAGTGAACTCTGTGGGCTCTTGATGAGCTTCTAACCATGGCAGGTTTTTTCTGCAAAGGTGTCTGGTCATACCCTGTACATCTTTTAAAGGACAGTTCGAATTAAGTCAGGCCTATTTGCAGTCCTGACCTCATTCCGTGCTCTAACATACTCCACTTCTGAGGACCTGCTTAGGCTGGTCATGGATTCACACATGGTCCAGACACCTTTAGTCCATTGTGTAACCTGTGAAGATTGAAAAAAAACAAATTAATTTCATTGTCACACATTTATGAGGTGTTATTTTTCTTCCAAAATGTAATTGGGTCTAAATTGATATGCATACACTGGGTTATTGATACCTACAATCATTACTAATACAGCAGAGCAAATTATGATTCTATTTAGTTCAATAATTGCAATTAAAATATGGAAAAAATCTTCTACATTGAAACAGAAATGGACTTATTGTGTGTATTTTTCATTGAAATGCTGCATTGTGTTCTCAGATTATGTACCTCTAATTATTTTGTCTTTAAAAAATATAGACCACTTGCCAATAAAAAAATGTTGTTTGAAAGAAGAAACCCAAAATGATTCATTAAAATATGTCAAAATAAGCAGTTGGTGATTTTGAAATGAAACATTTCAGATCTTTTTACACTGCTTCCATATTTTTCAGCTGTAATTATTTGCCAAATTACATTCATTGGTGCGAACAATTTCGGTCACTTTAAAACTGTACTTGCAGTGACTTTCACAGTAATTGAAAAAAAAACTGCCTCTCCCTGCTGTTACAACAATAAAGGATGTAAAAATATTCTCTGTAAAATGGAGCGGGAACAATAGACACAGTCATAACAGCTGAATAAGAAAAAATATTTCTGTTTCATGAAAGTAATCCAGTAGGCATTTTCCAACCTGTCTCCATTTAACAGTTGTGAGTGGTCTATAGCTATATCTAAAAGCTTTCTAGAATCTCATGTAAAACATTTTTTCATCTCCCAGGCTGAGTTTCCTCTCTTGCCTGAGTTAGAGTCTGCATTTGTGTCTCAAATACATAACCCTGCATCACTAATTTAGTGACTTCTTTCTTTATCAGGGTCCATACTGTCTATTCTGTCTACTGAAGATATTTAACGTAATAAACGTGATTTGGTGAATAGGGGTTTACATGTTTCAGATAACTTTAAGTCTTGGAGATTCTCACTCTCACCAGAAATTCCAGCCTTTTTGAAAATGATGCATACTCCCTTGTCAAAAGTCTGATCTGAATTCACCTACATTTTCTGATTATAAAAAGTAATTTTGGTGTAATTTCCCAACTCACGGTAATCAAGTCAGATCATCGCTTCTGTACTGTTCACCTAGGCTGAATTCTACATGTGCCAGAGACATTGTTTTGGTCATACCAGGCATACAAAATAAAGCACATGCATAAGTCCTTGCAGGATCAGGGTACTCGTAAGGCAAGTTGCATCTAACACACATATTTAGATAAATATATTCATACACAGGTGGAAAGATGCAACATATGAGAATGATAGTTGGGTTGCAACTATAATTCTATTTTGCCTAGAACACAAGAAATGTTCCTCTGGTAACATATAATTAGAAAATCATAAATTACTGTCTGTCTTCTACCTCTGTGACCTTAACTTTTTAAAAAGACATACTCATGTATTACTGGTCAGGGACATACAAATATTTAATAGCATAGAAGTCTGCTCATAATACACCAAAATTAAGGACGACAGCATTTTTTCCTCTTGAAAAGTAATAATTTATCCTATTTTCCACACACACGGCGGGGGCACAATGTCTTCTGTTTACTGACTGAACAGAGCACCAAAATCACCTTTTTGGCCAGAGTTCTAACACCCCAGTTTTCACACCGGGTTCACATCCTTACAAGTGAAATTAGTTATTAGTGCCTCACTTAAGTTGTTTTCTTTCCTCATGAGTTCCTTATGGGTACAAGTTACTCCTAAAGACATTCTGATTTGACACAAGGGGAATATTTTTCACGATGAGAATAATCAGACACTGGAATGTCCCCAGGGAAGTGATGAACTCTCCAATGCTGGGCACTTCTAAGATTCAGCTGGGCCATCTTTTCCAGACCTTGCTTTTGCCAGGAAAGATTGGACCATATGATCCTTGATGTCCCTTCTAAGCTGGAATTCTATGATTGTATGAATCTCATTTCTGAGAAAATTAATAAGATTATTATTAATCATAATACAAGTCAGCCTGATTTTGGAGAAGCTTTTTTATTTATCTTTCTGAGAACTTATGACCTCGATGGAGGCACCCCATGGGAAACTGAAGTGATACAACCAAGAAACAATGCAGATAAAAATGGCCGTCAGGGTTTAAACTGAGTGTTTTAGAACAGTCAGTCAAGAATCCTTGGAAATTCAATGAAAATTGTTGATACATTTTGTGCTGTAGAAATGTGAAACTTTTCTGTCCTGGTGATAATGTGCTTGGTTTCTCGTTGAATATCTACATGTTTTTGGGGGCTGTTGGCATTTATGCCTGAACACCCCCTCTCCCCAACAAGATCTGTTAGAATCACTCTGTTACTGATATAACTCTTTATGCACTTTATTTAAACCCTATGCTAATAAAAGCATTGCACCATTATGCAGCTCATGGAAAACCATCCCTTTCTGATAGGTTCAAAAGAGTGAGACTTGGGGTGTCGAGGGTTCATGATGACCAGGACTATCTGCTACTTCTCTGCATTTTCCATTTTACTTACTCTGGGTTTCATTCAATTGATTGCCAGCAGAGGAAGAACATAACCAATTAAAAGTAATGCAACGCTGGAAATAAAATCAAATGGTAATTGCAGTTTGAAATGGGTAAGTTAAATTTCCAGCCCACTCAAGGCTAATGGCAGTAGTCTATAGTGGAACATGTAATCCTCTCTAAAAATGCAGTTCGTGAACTGGAGGCTGCCCTTCCTGAACCACATGAAATCATCTACACAAAAGAACTGTAAATATTAACAAGTTTTTGTGATCATATAACCATAAACAGGTAAGAAATAAAGAAACTATCAGAAAAAAAAAAACCAAAAAACCATGAAATTCCATGCCCTGCAAAGCCATTAGTTAATGCCTTTTCTCAGACTTGTCGTTCTAGGTGTCTCTGCCCATGGCGGGGGGATTGGAACTAGGTAATCTGTAACATCTTTTATAACCCAAACCTTTCTATGATTCTATGACTCTTTGATTCCATGATTCTATGATAACAGGGCTGACAGCTCTTACTGCCCCAAAAGTGAATATAACCACCATCGTGGTGTCTCATAACCAAGTAACTTCAGGAGAAAAATCTGAAAAACAGGATTTGTCAGGTTGGCATCGTTCTTCATGCTCATCAAACTGTTTAGAGAGCTTAGCTGAAGAAAAAGCGAAACAGCATAGCAGCTGGTGCAAAAAGATCCTTAAACATTTGATAGACGATGTACGTGAGAAAAAGCATTTGTCTGTCTGAGAGAGGGAAAATTGCAACAAATACCCTGATTTAGTATCCTATTACACCTAGGATTAGAGCAGAAAACAAAGAAATAATGGTGTTGTTCCTTTAAAGTGCAAAGTGTGACAGCATTTCATTCTGCTCCATCCCTTCCACAGATTAAGAGTGACGACTATGTTTGCTCACCAAAATACAGATACATAAATAAATCACTAAACAAAAATCATCATCTGCTGCAGGACAGATGTTAACAAAACACTTGTGGTACAGAAGTGAAATTGATATAAAAACATTTGCAAACAGCCCTATGGCTGGCAAGCATCAAAAACCAAGAGACTCATATTTAATGTTGGTACTTTTCTCTAATTCAGATATATTAAAAAAAGAGACACCATATGCTCAGGGGTGGGAACAGGGTGGATATACCCAAGTGACATTATATAGAAACTATAATAAAATCACTGTTGAAGAATTGATCCCATATGACATGCTGTTGGATGTGCTTGGATGTAAAGGAGCGGATAAAACCTAGATAAATAAATATATAATTAGGCCTTAAAACTCACTGTTGAAGGATAGTAATGCGGATGGAACTAATTTTATGAGGCATTAGCAGGTGTGAGTTTTTGGGCAGGAGAAATATGTTTTAAAGGCTGTGTTTCTCAAGGTATTTACATCCACTTGTCACTTAGAGCGAGTTTTCTTTTAACGGGGTTCCTCTCATTCCTAAAGTCACATACAAGTGTGTTTTACCAGTCCAGCCTCTTATTTCTCCTTGATTGAGTCTGATGAATGATGACATTAGAAGAACATCTGGGGTTTCAGTACTGTACGCCTCATATAAAATATTCCTTAAAGCTGTATATTTCATGTATGTTGAAAAGAGGAATTTTGCACTTCTGTTACAGGATGGGCTGATTTGGATTACTTAATCCTTTCTGAGTGGATTGCTATAAATTAAGGGAATTGAACTCTCTCGCCTTGTGAACACTTAAATAAGGTGTAGGTATGCCCTTACTCCACCCTCCACCCCTACCAACTTAAATATTACAAATCCAAGCCGCATTTTTGCAGAATCTGAAAACATTTGTGAATTTGGGACAGCTTCCAGAAACTTGCAGAATGTCTCATTCTGGAGGACTGCAACAAGGAAAGAGTAAATATTTCTGAAATGAAACACTGATACTTCACATTTAAATTATGCTTTTGTTTAAAAACTGACCTAATTTGAAGGGCTCAGAAATGTGTATAAAAGCCAAAAAATTGAGCAATTTTTTTTTTGGCACCACTGAAATTAAATTTTTCCCTGGATGACTAAAGAAAAAAATCCACTATTATGTGCTCTTAATCTACATGAATTCTTTCCTTGTTATATAACAATTTTGATAAGGAGGTGATTAATAGGTAAAAGAGTTACATAATTACAATTTAGGTGTAGTTATTATCAATAAAGGTATTTTTCTTTTTCTTACAGGGATAAGGCTTTTTTCTTCTTCATAAATGCATTGAAGAGGTGCAAGATATTTACATAGATGAAGACTTCAGCCTCAGTGATGCCTTCATATGTACCAGTGCTGCTTCTCTTGCTGTAAAGACACACCTTGGGACAGATCCCAAGTTAAAGCAGAATTTTTGAGGTTTTCTGTATGTTTCTAACAGTGTCTATTAAAAAGATTCATAGAAATAAAGCCCTCTTTGTGCACAGAGACTTGTTTTCAAAGTTTAATAAGGTTCCTTCAGTTTACAATTTTTTCTCAAAGGATCAAAAAGTGTGTAGGTGCATTCTGGGCTGAAAGTAGAAGGGGAAATTCAGAATTCAATTATATATGTAAAAGTGTAAAAATAAAGTGCAAAAGCTGTCTAAAATTAATATGCATTCCTCTTTGCCACTCAAAGTTTTAAAATACTTGATCTGTAAGTGAGATAAAATGTGCTCAAAAATCATTCAGAGACTGAAACCTTCATTTAGTCTCAGGCCAACACCGATTTTTATAGATATTCAAAAAAAGGCAGGATAGAAAATGCAATGTACACAGGTTTCATACAGTAGAAACCTACAGATATAACAAGGTGACCTTTTATAACTGAAGCACACTATGTTTCAACCTTATGCTGGTTTTTGAATTCGCAGAAGTTAAAATGGTTTCAAGTATCAAACATGGATGTAAGCAGCAGGAATACAGCATGTTACTGCAGTTACCTTGTGACTTTACCTTGATGCATCTTTCATACACTACATCTCCGAGCTGTATCCCTAAGGCACAGGCAGGCATAACCTTTGGGTTCATGCACTCCACTCATCATACTGTGGAAAACCTGCTGCATTTAACTATCAATCCACAGAGAAAAAGATGAGGGAAAAGAAGAAAAACAAAGTAATAAGTTTACACCATTTTTAGTAGTTAAAATCTTGCCAAGATGTGCTCATTTCTAAGAATAAGAATAAGCGCTCTCAAGGAAAATGAAAAGACTAAGGGAGGAGCAGTTGAGAAGATGAAGAGAATAAGTCTGAGAAGAAAAAAGAGCATGCTCCTCCAGGGAATTCTAAACCTGCTTCTTTTCCCATAATTAAGTGAAGATAGTGTAACAGTGCAGATACTAAAAATGAATAAATGTTCGCATTAAAATGAGTGTTAAAGCCTCCTTTTCCTTTTCCTTGAATCAGGAACTAACCTCCTGCTGGGACTGAGATCATGTCAGTGAATTGGCACAATGAAAATATCATTGCAAAATTTAGGTATGCAGTATAAAATTGTGACCTCATTGAGATATATATATATTTCCTTTTTGAAAGTCATCTTCCTTCTTTTTGACACTGGAGAAAAGACAAGTAATTTTGGTTATCTTTAGTTGTGAGAGAAACCTCTATGAAGACAGCAATAATCCTCTTACAGAGCTGGACCAGGACCATCTTGATAATTATCCCTCCCTCCACCACAGAGGGACTGGATGAAGCAGCAGGTCCTCCCTCTGCTGCACCAGCTACTCCCCAGCTATAGACCAGGGTATGGTCCTTTGGGTTTCTTCCCCTCTTTCTAACTTCTAACCACACTCCTGCTTTTAAAATGTCATAATGCCACAACAAGCCCTCATTCACTCCTTTTTCCTCTCTTCTCCACCCATTCCCTTCACGTTTCTCTTCCTTGCCCTCTTGTTCTCTCTTTCTGCTCATCTTAGGTATCTAATGCTGGTGCCTAGAAAGATTGTAGTTTTACAACAAAGTATACAAATTGTGCATCTGTCCAAACAGTCATGCAGTATGCATCAAGGATGTTTTGTATTTATTAGTGTAATAAAATGTAACACTCCAATGTAAGTACAAATAAATAGTTAAAGAGAAAGAAAGGCAAGAAAACAAGTATACAGAAGAAGAGCAAGAGACTACAGTAAAGGGAAGCAGAGCAGAAAGAAAACAGGGAAGCATTGTCTTGCAAATATGCTTCTGAGAGGAATCCTGAAATTTTCTGTTCACTTTGTCAATGAGGTAAGTGGAGAGAGATGTAACTGGAAAGTCTACTATTTCCTTACCTATTACATTTTGTCTGCCAAAAATGCATGAAGATTGGCTTACTTAGTTGGCTGTGAGTTTTAAATCTCTTGGCTGAGACAACAGGAATCTCAGTTGCACTGCAGACTGGATGATATGTACTCCTTATCACGAGTACGAAACCGTGCTGGAGAGTGATTATTGCCAGTAACTGCATTACTCTTTTGTGACAAAAAGCCTGGGGTTTGGAACTTTTCTGAGACACATAACAGTTCTTGCACAAATCTGCAAGAGCTTGACCATTATGTGAGCCAGAGAACCAATTTTCTAGTTGTACTTTGCAATGCAGGAGGAGTCAGACACTCATATTTCTCCTTAAAGGGATAGTCTTTGATTGAAACAAGATTTAAGTATGTCATCTTTAATAGGATTGGCAAATAGATTTTAAAAATATCATATATCATGCAACTGTATGTTATTCTTGGCTAAGCTTGTTTATGATTTGGATCAAAATATTATGATAGTTTTTTATGAGATGACAACGTACATCATTTTTCATTATACTGCACGCAAAGAGTGGGAAACACGAGAATAATCCAGTTTTACAATATATTCCTAATTTTAATCATTTCTCAGTAACAGTCATAGTTATAGAGCATCCTTCCCCCAAAATTCCTAAGTGTATCCAACACTATTAAAAACATACTCTACCAGTGGTAAGCCAAACTGTGCTGTGGGGTGTTGTCTGAGCCCTTCCCAAATGCATCCATGGATGATCAGAGCAAGGAGTCCACCCCTGGGTCAGGAAATGCATGCACATAAATATGCAGACTCTGTCCTTTGGTCTTGCTGGCACCGCTGTCAGTCACGCCTGCTGCACAGCCTACAGAGATGCTTTTCCATTGCTTTCTAGACAAGGAATTGGACAGGCACCTCTCTCCATACAGCACAGAAAACCGTCCCTCAGGCAGCAGTTTTGCTGAGGCACACTCAGAGACACAATTATTCTGACTTCAGCTTGAGGGAAGATGCAGAAGCACAACCACCTGTTAGCAAATTGCAGAAACTCCGTGCAATAACAGGCTAAATATCTCACCCAGCTGGAAGCACATGAAAAAAAGAGGCAGGTTTTGTTTGGGGTTGGTTTGGTGTGGGTTTATTTTAAAGGGTCATAACGGGTGGTGGTGCGCAAGCATCGCCAGGGAGGCCCTGTCCCATCCATTGGAATGGAAGCGAGAGTTTTCAGAAAAGCACATTGTTCTGCCACAAATCTATTTGCCCATTCCCACTGAAGTGAATAGCCCTTCATTCCAGGAGGAATTTATGCCGTCACTTCAAATGTTATGCATATAAGTTAATTTCACACTGCTTCAGGACTTTGTTTTCAAACTACCAGAAGGGTTAAAGAACTGAGAAGGAAACACTTGCCAAACTCCCCGGTCTAAACTAAGGGTAAGGGATTTTTTTTTTTTTTTGCATGGGGGGAAGGGCAGGTGGGTGGATAATGGCCAGAAAGAGAGGGAAATAGGGACTGAAAAGAAAGTACAGTCTTTTGTATTTCTACAGCTCAAAGATGCTGTTGAACAGGACTGCTTCCAACTGTGGAAAACCATCTTTTTATGGGAAAAATATGCCAGATTTACAAGAACTGAGCCAGTGTGTCCTATACACATTTATTCCATATTATGCAAGATTAATTGTTTGGAGCATCATGCCTTCAGGAGTGTTCTAAGCATCGGGGAGCCAAATTTAGCCTTGATATCATGAAGTCAAATTTCCTTTTGTACCACAAAGTCCCCAGGATGCCTGATTACAACAGTGCTGAATCTGGCAGTGGAAGATGTTACCTACAGACTGGGCACGGTTCTGTTTAAATATGACAAATTGCATTTGCTTCCTTAGCCTGCATGAATCGATGTACACATTTTGGTGCTAGACCTTCAAAACATATTATTTTAAACAGACTTAATGCCTTTTGTTGTTTTGGAATGAGAAGGAATAAAAATATTACAGCAGATGGCAATTTGATTATAGTTGTCACAAATAGGATTTTAAGGCTGCACTCTCAATTACACTATGGCCCCATTATATTTCCTACCCATCCTAAGAATGCCTTAAACTTGGTGTAAATGTAATTATGAAATGTAATTTGTTTCGACTGCTAACTATAAAATGGGATTTATCTATATAGGACTCGTCTATACAGGGAAACGGAATAATTACACCCAATTAAAACATCTACCTGGGATGTTACATCAGCAAAGCCATAGCAGTATAAATTATTATGCTACAATTATGCTCATTAGTTTTCCCATGTAAAAAGGCTCTTGTCATAAATAAAAATGGGTCTCTAATGACTATTTCAGTATTATATTTATCCAGGTTTATTGGCATGGGGGAATATATTGGTTACCATGGAATCAAAAGGCAGAATCTAACAGCAGAGTAAAGGACCACACATCAGAACTATCAGGAGTGCGATAAACCTCTTTTAAACAAAATGCTTTGCCGTACAAACCTGTCTGTGAACTTTTGGACAGCATCCCATATACCACCCAAACAAGCCCATGTCCCTACTGCAAATCAGAGTGAGAACAGTTTTGCACTAGCTGATGATTAGACATGCAAAATTACATTGATTTCATAAAATTTTGAGTCCTGTCAGTTATGTTAGTTTTCAGAGCAAAATGTTACGGAATGTCCGACGTCCATCATAGCCAGCAATTTGGCTGTAGTAACTCTTCGCCTGAATTCTGTTTTGTTTCACAGTTACAAATTAATGAGGCCAGTTAATTGGCAAGCACTGAGTGTGGCTGAGGACCGAATGAACATACTATTGTGAGCATCTGATAAACTTAGCCAGGCGTATCTTTGAGAGAAACTGCTCTTCATGGTCACTGTTGAAAGAAATCATCAAATATTACACTATTTTGGGGAAATGTGGTGCTTATGTGGAACCCATTCACCATAGATGTTTCAGCAGCAAGTACAGTATTTATAGCTATTCAGTATTTTCCTTGAGGCTTTG
Organism: Origma solitaria; assembly: GCA_013397895.1. Taxonomy (NCBI): domain Eukaryota; kingdom Metazoa; phylum Chordata; class Aves; order Passeriformes; family Acanthizidae; genus Origma; species Origma solitaria. Next base: position 556,099 of record VZRL01004797.1, read on the forward strand.
CAAGGATAGTGCAACCAGAATGAAAACGCATGTCTAGATTGTGAAGAGGCAAGACTCAAGCCAATTCTTTTAAGATTATGTATTTTGCTGTTGAAAGTCTCATTTGGAGATACATCCATTGACATTGTACCCACAAAACTGGTGATCAGCGCCGGGACGCAGCCAAGAAACTGCTTTCTTAGAAAAGTCACCTTTAGTTTTGTGACCTGGTTACAGACTGCTCTAATTCCGAGACAGCCCTTAGCTGGCCTCCTGGAACCTTGGGCAAAGGCACCAATTCCCTGTTCACCTCGAGTGGCCACTTGGCCCTGACAATACTCGGAGCATCGGTCTCTGCCGGGGGCTGGGGCACCATCGCTCCCCGCGGAGCAGCTCTGCCCTCGCCGGTGGCAGCGTTTCCCAGAGCAAAGCTATGTGCTGTGCCACAGCCAAGAATCCCTGCAGGCATTAGCGTGACAGAAACCCTGCCTGCTGCCCCCGGACCCCTGCAGGCTCCTCTGCCAGGCTGCACAGGGCCGTATTTGGTATTCCTCGGTGAGCTCCGCACAGGGCTCGCTCTGCTCCCAGATGGTTCCAGACCTTCGGATCAGGAATCTCTCGCGGGCTCGGCACCGGGGCCGCACCGCCTGGTCCCCGCGCCCGGGCACAAGCCCCGCCGGGAGGTGCAGAGCGAGCGGCGTCCCTGCCCGGCCCCTCGCACGCTGCGCGCCCCGCGCGGGGCTTTGCCAAGGGCACAGCGAGCGACGCGAGGACAACGCCGGCGAAGTTTATTGTTGGCAAAACCACGGGGCACAGGCTACGCGCCCGCGGCCAGCGGCCCCAGCGCGGGGTTCCAGCCCAGCGGGCAGCCGCCCCCGCCGAGGAGGAACCGGCCCGTCCCCCCCGGCCCGATCTCCCG